>JAVTVY010000551.1:0-33205 GCA_036873755.1 Hanleya hanleyi
AATGCCGAAAATCGCACAATTTGAGAAGTAATTCTGTTCAATATTACACAAACAACGAGTCGGGTTATTCTGAGTGTTGGCATAGGTACTCCTTGTATAACTGCTATGATGACAGAGAAATTGCAGGATGATCGTATTAATAGTTCCGAAGCTATGGTAGAACGTGAAATTTGGGTAGGTCTGAGCATATGGCTGAAAGTAAACTTCACAAAAGCACACTGTGAGAAGCGCTATCTCCAGGCGACTAAATTCCAAGCTCAACTTTCTCCATTCAGGTCTTCGTCTGGACTCCAGGGGCCGTTTTCTGTACCTATTTCAACGTACTAACATTTTGATTTCCATGAAGGAGCCATCTGGGGCGCAAACAAAGGCCAGAATCGTGTTTCCCACGTGCTGCTGACCAAGAAAAAGTGTTTTTTGAAGCTCTAAATCCATTTATTAGGGGTATTATTAGGGGGCCAAGCCGTATGGCTGGTCACCTATTGTTATTAGGGGGCCAAGCCAGTATGGCTGGTCACCTTTTGTTTTTGGTATTATTATTCTTTTTCTTCCGCCGGATTTTGTACCATTCGTACAGTCAACACCAATACACCGATGCAGTTGAAACTTCACACAGTGATTGGGCCAGATGGGAACTGATGCATATCCCAAAATGATGCTGATTGGTCGAAAGCTTCGGCGGCCATCTTGGATTTAACCCCAAACCTTTGAAGAGCTTCTTCTCCTGAACCGCTGAACCGATTGTCGTGAAACTTGGCACACATGATCGAGCCGAATTGGTCAAAAAAGGTTGCGCTGTAAAACAAAATGGCCGCCATCGACCAATCAAATTGGTGGGATTTTCAAGTACTGGATTCGGACGGGAAAAGTGATGGAATATATGCTATATGACACGGCGATCACGAATATGTGAAAATTTTTACCCTAGGTCACGTGGTTTGGCCGCCATCTTGAATTTTGTCTGAAATGAAACACATTTTGTACGGACTATAACTCTGGAACTACGGGAGGTATAGCCGTGCAGTTTGTTGCATTGTATTCTCCAGAATGCTAACCATTTCAATGGAGCTCCAATAGTTTTGCCGCTATTCTCAAATGTAAATCGACCAAATTGGCGATTTGATGGAAAAACTGCCATTCTTTCACCATATATAATGTGATTCGTGCAGTAAACACCGTCTCACCGTTGGAGCGGAAACTTCACATAGGTATTGGGGAATGTGAGATGTAATGCAGATGTAATTGTAAAGCCAATTTGTCGGATGCTTAGGCGCCCCTCTTGGATTTACCTGAAACCTTCCAAGATCTTCTCTGGAACTGCTGAACCGATTAAATCCAATCTTGGTACACATCATCGACGGGTCAATGTCTCTCAAAATAAGTCTTAGTGATCAATGCCACTTCATCCAAAAATCTAGATTGTCTGGACTGTATCTTGGCCCCCTACATTGCCGCTCGCGGCTATATTTATTATTATTATTATTATTATTGTTTTTTTTCCGCCAGATTTTGTACCGTTCGTACAGTCAACACCGATTCACCGATGTAGTTGAAACTTCACCTGGTGATTGGGCCAGATGGGAACTGATGCATATCCCCCAATGAAGCCGATTGGCCAAAAGCTTCGGCGGCCATCTTGGATTTAACTGAAATTTTTTGACAATTTTGAAAATCTTCTCCTCCTGAACAGCTTAACCGATTGTCGCGAAACTTGGCACACATGTTCGATAGATTCAGGGCTCTCAAATTTGTATTCGAAAATTTGTTCCGTAAAACAAAATGGCCGCCATTGACCAATCAAAATTGTCGAATTTCCAAATAAAGGATTTGGATGGGAAAAGTGACTGCATATATGCATTGTCGTATGGCGATCACGAATATGCAAAAATCATGCTCCTAGGTCACGTGGTTTGGCCGCCATCTTGAATTTTGTCAAAAATGAGACTCATCTTGTACCGGCTATAACTCTGGAACTATGGGTGGTACAACCTTGCAGTTTGTTGCATTATATTGTCCAGGAGCAGCTCTTTGGAAAGTGTGTCAACGGTTTGTACCTAGCTTCAATAGTTTTCCCGCTATTCTCAATCGAAGTTCACCCAAATTGGTCAATTATCAGATTTTCAAGCAACGGATTTCGATAGCGGAAGTGACTATATGTATGTTATGGGACTCGCCAATGCAGAATATGACGGATTCGTGGTGGTTGAGCCTATTAGATCTAATGCATATCCAAAGAAGAAGCCGATTGGTCGAAATGTTCGGCGGCCATCTTGGATTTTCCCTAAAGCACTCTAAGATCTTCTTCTCTGGAACCGCAATAGTTACGAACTTCTAATTTGGTGCCCTTTACTTCCAATGCTGTGTTCTTTCGTTGACAATGACTCCGTACCGGGAACAGTAATTGTGGAAAACTTGAACAGTTACGAGAGAGCCGTTAGTTTGACATAATACAGGGTAGACAGAGGGTTAGCGATCCAGCGATCCTGGTATTCGTAAACAAAAAAGGTGAATATTTTGATTCATCGGAAGTGCGCGCGTCTGTCTTCAAATACGCGCGAGTGTTCCTCTCACGGCTGCAGCGTAGGAACTTAGCTGCTCGGCAGGGATATCATTTAGGTGTCGATGATTAAAGTCCCTGAAACGAGGGAGTATTTGATGTCGCCGTTTACGTGGAATGTTCCCAGTTGAAGCACGAATGGGCGGGTGCAAACAAGGTAGACATTTCATTACCAATTTGGGAACAATACCCAGTCGACTAAAATCGCGCGCCAAAATACGTAATTGAAACGGCATCTCTGCCACTGTATCTTGTCGTTGTTTGTTTCACACGATTCGTGGCTGAAGTTTCTGGAACAGGTCACCAATTTTGATTGAGGGGATATATATATGTATGTGTGTTTGGAATTGACAGTAAGAATGCATTCGCGTTGTTGCAGGGGCAGGCATACAATTTCCGCCCCCAATTAGCATGCTGTTTGAAGTATGTTGATGTACATGGACGCAATTAGTATTGAGCGACATAAATTCAGTGCCCAGATACAGCGGACTCATACAGAAAACCATAGACTTTCAATAGTTTATCTTTTAGCAATTGTTTGGATAACAGCGCATAAGGATGAAAGTTCACACTCGACCTAAGGCGCTCGCAATCTTGACAAATTAAACTTTCCGGAGAATGTGTAGTATATATAATGGAAATCTTGGCCCCTACATTGCCGCTCGCGGCTATATTTTTTTTTTTATTATTGTTGTTGCTGACCCTTTAGCCCGAATCACATATACAGACCGAAAAGGAAAAAAATAAATAAGACGTCAGTCGCTCGAGATCTTCAACTGCACACGGCGTGGGGAATTGAGACAAAGGCACGAAAAGCATTTTATCGAATAAATAATATGATTTGGCATCTCCAGAACTTTGATAATCAACTAATGACTCATTCCGTTAGACGAAATCTTCTTCCAAACTCTAATTTTGTCATCTAACTCGTCAAGTTGCCGCCATTTTCAGTCTCGTTGAGAAACGAGATTTCCACGCGATTGACCTTTCTGACCACGTGACTCGTCCATTTCACCATAGTCAGATCAGAAAGGTCACGATACTAGTGCGCACGCGCGGTCAAGTCTCGTTGAGCTAATGTGTTTACATCACGTGACTTAAGCAGGGGACATGCCGCGAACGACGGCATTTCACACAGTCAGTGCAATACAAAGGCGAAGTTTGCAGTGTTTGTCATATAAAATGCACACAATAATTATATCAATATAAAGCTTATTCATTCGTTTTTTTATGTGCGAAGTTTAGTGAAAATGTAAGGGTTATTGATCCTGAAATGGGCGATTTAATCTCGGAAGGTCGAGGCGAAAACAGGGCTCGCCACGATGGCACATGGATTTTCGTGATTTTCGCGAAATCGGACATGAAATATATCATAAAACCCGGCTGCCAGAACTTACAGGCAGACATGAAATGTTGTTATAATCAGAATCAGTAGGTCCCAAATAGACTGAAACCGAATGTGCAAATTTTTAAACTGCATTTTAAAGAAAATATCCGCATTTGACTGAAATTTTCGAAAAAAACACACAAAAACGTTGGATTTTACGCTGTAAATCAATAAAATCGAGTTGTATAAATTTGCACAAATAGCTGTGAATCACGGAAGTATGTACGAAGAAAAATAGGTAACTTACTATGCTTATCCATCTGGAAAACCGAGCCGGCTTTTCAATCGAAAACTGGCGCCACATTTCGAAAACGACAGTGTGACGCAGGTTTGTTGCAGCGCGCATTCAAGTGAAAGTTTGAACACGACGGATTTTATAGATTGAAAATATCGCTGGGCACCGTCGCTGTTCTGTATGACAGACATGTATAATGACTGAATTTATAAACAACATATCCCATATTCATGACATCCGTTTGATTGAAGTTTGTAGATAGAATATTAACGAAATAAACGGTTTTTTGGTGGCAAACATTGTGTGAAAAACACTTTGAACGGCAACTTGGCGCAATTTGGACCCATACAATTCCCTTCCAGAGAAACGAATGATACAGATTCGAAAAATTCAGTTATTTTCGAGTGAAATGGGTACTTGACTGTACCTGATTTCATCCATGATAGACTGTGTCTTTAATTTCCAAAAAGAGTACTTTCGACCAACGTCGTCAAAACAAGCAGGTTTGTTGCAGCGAGCATGAACTTTGAACACCACGTGGTCTATAGTACAGTCCACATGTCAAGATCACTCTACATCAACGTGATAACGTGTGCACTTTCTGATTTAAAATAATTGGCAAGTACTCACAGGATATCCATTATCTCCTTGCAATTTCCATAAAATCTCTAAAAAAAAGACTGAAATCATTGTCACAGACAGCAATGCGTTCCCGCTCGTATAGCTTGGGTAGGCCTTCGGCTGCCATAAGATTAACATTAGGAAAATACAGATAGCATAGGGCCTAAAAAAAACAACTAAGAAAAAAAAACGGTGTCTGATTTTTAGATATTATGCCTAGTTCACAGAACATACTGAAGTTTCAGAAATTTTCGAAGTACAAAAATAAATATTAAGAAAACGAGCGGCAGACAATATAGCAATCCGTATCCCAGCACGAAAGAAATATATTATAACATGTGCTTCAAAGTGAACAGTATAGGCCTATCGACTGATTCCACTGTTTCAACGTAAGTTTAGTGCCATAATTTACCAAGGAAGAAATGAGTCTGAATTCAGTCTAATTTTCTGGCCTTTTTTTTGTGTAAACTTTTGTTCCATGTCACAGGGACGGCGGAATGGGGGGAGGCCCCCCCCCCCCCACCACCAATATTTTCAGCAAAAAAACAAACAAAACTGAACTCTGTGCTGAACAAGTACAACAAACCGGTGTTAGTGACATGGTTAATGCTTGATGAACATTTCCATTGAAATTATACATGTATATTTAAATTATTTATGCTTTCGAACATCGATCATTTGTTTGATGGCGAATAAAAACAATGTGGTAAGAAACAACAAAACCGGTAAAACAAATTGACTTGACACAGGCGAAGAGTTTTTGTTTTATTACCGCCTACAAAACGATTTCGACTATCTAAAACCGCTGGAACTCCTGGGTCTAGGCGGCCCCTGGACCTCTCACCTATATTGGTGCTGTAATAGTGGCCCCTCCAATCACCAATTGCTTCCGTCGTGCCTGGATCAAGCCTCTGAACATGAGCCTTTGTTGTCATTTCACATTGCTGTTGTATCACTTGCTGCTGCGTATTCTACCACTCTTTGGTGTTTCAATTTCGAATCAACATAAAACAACTTAATTCTAGCATCATGAAATAGTGTCACTGACCGATATTGTTTTTATCTGACTGCTTGAAGTTTGTGACCAATATTTCCTTTAATTGGAGAACACAATCGATGCGACGTTTTCTGGGCCACTATAAACCCGGTGTATGCCTACTAAATTAATATAAATAGATTTATTATTTACTAAGTTATGTATTAAACATTTACAGTACAAAAGTAATCATTGTTGGCGAGTAATCGACCCTGATTAGTAATTAATGCATGGAAGAAATGGTATATCAGAATTAACATTTATACAAAATGATAATTAATATTCCACCATCTTCTGGTAGATTCATATTAATATTAATAGCCGTGGTTAAGATATTGAGCAGATTTCCATTCTTCAGGGGAGCATACTATTTATGGTATAAACATGATGGCGTCCTGGACGGCACCCACATACCCCTTGTCAAATAGGAATGTATATGAACATTAGATTTACGAAGTGCGAAAATGCAGTTTTACCTATTTCTTTCAAAGTACATTCGGTGCTATAATTGTCAAACAAAATAGTTTTTTCGATTATTGATGTGGAAATTCTAATATGGACGATGGCTGAATATTGACTGCCGGATCTGACACTTGCTAAGTAAACCAAGACTATGGAGAGGAGCTCAAGAGGAACAGAAGTCTGGAGCAAGCAGATCTGAAATAAACATACGGTACTAGAAACTACAAGACGATTGGCGAAGTAAATGTGCAGTTTATGTTATTCATGACCAGCTGACCGCGACAAAAAGGAACATGAATAAGCAACTGAAGTGAATAAGAGACTTGGCAATCAGCCAGCTGATTGGTGGAAATGAAATACAGAATGATTGATGAAGAAAAAACAAAGCAGGAACTTTAGGACACCGTACAGAAACTACAGGTCGAATGAGAAAGATCTACACCAGAATATTGAAGCAATACTGGAGAAAAGCAGGAAGATGATTAACGAGTACTGCATAAAAGGGTCGAAATGCTGAAAGTGAAAGTTGGAGAACAGAATGAAAAGCCATTGTTTGAAATAGAAATGAACATTTAGGAGTTTAGTTCCTGGAAAACGAGAGCAAGATTTTACAAGAAGTGAATTGATATAATTTTAGGATTCAGAATTGTAGTCCTATAACTAATGATTTATGAACG
Organism: Hanleya hanleyi; assembly: GCA_036873755.1. Lineage (NCBI taxonomy): Eukaryota > Metazoa > Mollusca > Polyplacophora > Lepidopleurida > Hanleyidae > Hanleya > Hanleya hanleyi. The sequence goes on from JAVTVY010000551.1 coordinate 6,976, forward strand.
TTTGAAGATGGCATTAGACAGGTTGTGAAGGAACTTTTATTATATCTCTGAATGTGAGCATGGATCATAAAAAAGTTCTGTTATCACATTATCTCGGATGTTCAATCTCGGTGGGATAATGGATATTTTACTCATTCCCATTGATGTCAGATCGAGTTTTTAATTTTCCACTATACCTTGACCTCTGTGACGTACGCTTGTTGGTGTGAATTGCGCCAAACATTGACACAATTATAAATAATTTGATTCCTCGCCATTAAACTAAACATGAATGTATTAACATTGCGAAAATGAAACCATATCAAATTAATATGGATTCAAACTCGTTACTTGGTTGTTCGTGTGAAGTCAACTAGCTACATGGATGGTTAGCGATGGGGGCCATTTGTGGACGCCGCAAACATACCTTGTGAGTTGTGCCCAACATGGGCTGCATTAATTAGATTCATCTCCATTCAACATGAATATAAATAACATTGAGAAATAAAACTGCAGGCAGATAATATGTTCCATCTTGCTTTGTTGGTGTGGTTGCCCAACATTGTGTTATTTGTCCCTTTTGTTTCATCTCCATATCTACTAAACCGTAACAAATGGGCTTGATCTTGATTATTCTTGTTTATATGGACAGAACGGTTGCTGGTGTGAGTTGTACCAGAAAGACATTATTGAAGATCTTCATTAAACATTCAGAGAAAATATGATCAAATAAGAGAGATTTTCCCCATTTACGTTTACAGCACAGTTGTTGGTGGGATCATACCACTCTTAGGAGGTGATGGCGTTGATAGTTGACATCGCTCCTGCCAGCACCATGAAGTTACATCAATTCACCTCCATATTCCTTCTACGGTGTCGTCTTCATATTATGTTATATAACATACCTTTCCGTTCTGTTTTTCTTATTAATATTCATCTAGCAGTTTCATTTGGTTGATTTGTTCTTCTCTTATTGGCATTCAACTGACATACAATTCAAACATATGTTTCATATTGCTTTGGATAGTTGTGCCGGCCCTCTGTACATGTCATTTGACAAATACAATTGTTTGTTTATTATCTTGGTGGGAAATTTACCACACCATGTCGGGCATTACAGTTTAGTCTAGCTTTCTGTGTATTACCGTATTGCATTCACCATGACGTTTACCCCACGTTGAAACATTTACTCCATCAGATGCCCTTGATGTTCATGCATTAACATCAGATGAGATACTTCTTTGTGGTCATCTGTCATCACAGCTCCCGAGCTAGACTATCTGATAGTGATTCCCTTAAGCCGGTGCTATAGAGGCTTTGTAGGTATACTTCATAGTTTCCACAAGAACATCTGCAATAAAAGTGAGGCTAACATTCCAAAGGCTACGTCTTAGAATCCTTCAAATTCTGGTCTGAATTTGAGGTGCAAAGGAAGGCTTTTCTGTGAAGTCATACGGCTGCTTTTTAGCCGCCAGACGTCATTTTGTCCAAACTATTACATATCTCTCCAATATATTCTTACTGCAAAAAATACCATTCGTGCGTTCCTGTTATGTATTAAGTTTAGTCTGTATGCACTGCGGAAATAATCGCGTTCAAGCAATTTTAACACAATAATTGTGTTGAAAATAACACAAATTGTGTTAGAATTAACACCAATTTGCGTTCAACACAAAACCATCTTTATCCTCACCTTGTAGCTTTGAGACAAGAATTTGTGTTGATGAACATACAGGAATATCGAATTCACATGTGCAATTTCACCGACATAATATTTCAGTGTAACAAGGGTTTTTAGACATTTTTTTACTTCATTCTACCCACAGAAGTCCCCTCTCCGCTCCTCTCCAGCAGTCCCATCATGATATACTTTGTCCTGGTATATATATTGCAAACAAATAATGACGTTAGTGGTACCGACATTAAAATCGATGTCTTAATTGCGATGTGAACATCAAAATCAGAAGTATAACACATACAATACAACTATTTCACTGCAATAATTTATGTAAATTTATGCATAATTTATGTTAATTTATTGACAATTAAACTTTAAATGTATATTGTCTGTGTCATCTTACATAATTACAAGTAAATTAAAAAATCCATGCTAAAAAAATTGAATACAGGTTGATTTTATCAATTAAATATGGACGAAAACATAGTTTTGGGTGCAAATTTGATACATATATGCAAATGATATGCAAATTAGGAGCTTACTATCAACCAATCAGGGTCCTTGATGGAATATTTTAAAACAGTGACACTTGAAGTATATGTGTCCCAAATATTATGAAAATTGAGCGAATATTTAACGATATCCATCATTTCAAAGTTGAAATTCCTTTGTGCCATGGGATTTTGGCATTTCCCATAGGCTCCATGTTAATGGCATGTCCCCCAAAAATCGTCATTTCCCGAACTTCAAAATGTTTGACATCCGCGAATACTGGACGGATTTTCGTTCTGTAAAGTTTTTTCTTCTAATACAGGTTCTGGCTTTCAAATGAGGTATAAATTGTATGTGTGTGATGAAAATTTTTTTTTGGTGTAAAATACCTACCTTCAGCTGAATCTGTGAATCAAGTTGGGAATAGTAAAGAATCCGAGCCACCCGTGTGTAGAATGAGTCATGAATGAAGTTTGCCTCAAATCCTCACAATTGCAACCGTTTAATCTCCCCGAATGATTCTTTACTACTCCCAATATTGAATAGTTGGAAAACGGTTGCGATTGTGAGGATTTGAGGCAAACTTCATTCATGACACGTTCCACACACGGGTTACTATGGATCGGATTCTTTACTTCTCTTCACTCAGTTTCCATCTTCAATTTCTAAATTCAATCTAAATTAGATAGTGAAAAATCCCCACATTGAGCTTTATTGACAAATCACGTTTAAGGGCTTTGTCCAGGCAGCCACATTAGTTTGCTTGAAAATGGCAGAGTCTGAAATACAATTTGGGTTTTTAATAATTTGGGCGAGTATCCCTGCCTAAAAACATTTGCTAGCCTACGCCAAATAGAGGGTGTGCCCAAATTATGGTAATCTAAAGCCCTGGTCACAAGCCCTTAAAAGACATTCGAGCACATGTGTGTCTCCTTCTTTTTTCAAATATCCAAAGGTAGAGATGGTATCACTATCTTTTTTCACATAGTCAAAGTGTAGTTTCTGGTTCAACTTTCGTGACTATAAAGTTTTGACAATTTCTGTTTGCCCGTCTGGGTGAGAAGAAACAATGAACCAATTTAATAGAGCCTGATAAGCACTCACATTCATGTATCCATTACTCGCTATGTGTGCAGTGGAGACTGACATAATCATTTTTGTTTCATCTTTTTTGACTGACTTTGTTTACTATTTCAGACAGTACAAGTTGAATTTGAGGCAAGGACACCTGAAGACACAGACTTTCATGGCATCAAAGCTCTGTTACAACAGGTATTCTCAGACTTCCGTGGAATCAAAGCTCTGTTATAGCATGTAGATTCAATGTATTCTCAGACTTCCATGACATCAAAGATTTGTTACGGCAGGTAGACTCAATGTATTCTCAGACTTCCATGACATCAAAGCTTTGTTATGGCACATAGATTCAATGTATTCTCAGACTTTCATGGTATCAAAGCTCTGTTGCAATAGGTAGATTGAATTTATTGTCATTTGCTGCATTGATCTTTATTGCATAATTGACTCATTATTCCAGTTTGTCAAGTTTACTAACTAATATGATTAGCAATATCAATTTATATGTAAGGTTCCATTATTACCTTTATTTATCTTGTAGGGCTCAAGTAGTGAACACTTGTCTTTCCTTATGTATTATGTAAGCTTACCCAAAATGACACATATTTGAATCACACTGTAGGACATTTGGCTTCGAGATTCTCTGTTACTAATTCTCAACTTTTTCTTGTTTTCAGTTATTTTTGAAGGCAAATATCAATTTGTCTGAGATGACAGACACTCTTCTATCCCAGAATTACATTGGCAGTGTAGTGAAGGTATGGGTGTTATGGTTCCACTAGTTGACCATATGTGTTTCAAATTATTTTATTCAAGGCTGTTGAACTTGTAAGTACATGTACTTTGTTGCATACTTCACTTCTCTAAATGTAGAAATGTGTGAGTTCCTTGTGCATATTTAAACATGTTGAATACACAAACTTTCAACCCCTTTGAATGATCTGTTAAACTAAAGCCAAGGAGCTTCTTGAAATTAGGGCATACTAGGAACTGGCATAAGGTATTCAAAGCAGTGTGGCATGGTGCACCAAGTTGGAACTCTTAGGAACTCCCTGGCATCCATTTTCGAACTCACCAAAGAAAGGATGGCATATGGCTTGCCTTACAATAGCACAGAGGGAATGGCAGGGAATGGCATATGCCATTCTAGTTGGAACTCCTATCCATGCTGATCAGAACACCACACTGGCCATAGTGTATCCCATTTAGATAACTGGCATATGCCATTCCTTTCAAGCAACTCATGCCCTAATTTCAAGAAGCTCCCTAATCTCAATTGTAATGTAATATTTTGTCATTTTTACGGAGATTCGAAACAAAATCGAGTGTTGCATCATAAGAGATGAATTGATGCTGGAATATGAATATGAATACTCAGTGTATGAAACGTATATAATTAAGTCACACCCATGATCCCCTGCGTGGAACCTTTGCAGTTCATCTTGCATGTTAAGGACTGTGCAAGAGTCTGTTTGACGAGTGCCAGTGCCGTCTAGCTAGTCTGAGCTGATGTTACACACTTCTAGTTGATCTACTTCTGGTAATATTAAGTGTGACATTTCATTCCTCTGATCCATTCAGCAAAGTGACATACCTGAAGATGATGATATGGACAGTGATGATGATGACGCTGTGTTCGGGTTAACCTCAGTCATCAACCTCACAGAAAGACAGGTAATCTTTTCTTTGATACCATTTACTGTACATTTTATACCCTGAAACCTGTTTAACACGTTGACTGCCAGTACGATTTGATGATGCCAGTAGTTTTGGGTGTACCACATTCTGCCACTACGAGTATATTCGTATTAAACATAGGTGAACTCAACGAAAATTACGGACTGAAAATTTTTTTCACTGTGCCAACTACGAGTTAACTCGCTATATGGGGGAATACCCATATAGCGAGTTAACTCGTAGTTGGCATACGCTAGAAACAAAAAATCTCAACCAGGATTCGATATACTGATCACGTGACTTGGCAACCGGGACAGACACACTGTATTGAAATGGCAGTCAACGTGTTAACACGACAACCGAGTAATCTGACTGCTTGCATCATATCCTGACTATATTGCTTTCGAAAATAATGTATGATAGTCTCGTCAAATATTGATTTCCACATCTTGGGCGATGTAAACAAACAGTTTTCACACCCCGTGGGGCTCCCAGGCTTGACCTGGGATGTCATTGTATATGCCCCAGGTCATGGTGCGAATAGTCCTCAGCTCCTCAGACAGCGGGCCATAAGAGGTGACTAACTGAGGCACCCGTGGGGCTCCTGGGTGTGAAAAGGAATAGGACCCCACCCCTGGGGTTCCCGGGTGTAAAAAGGAATGGGACCTTACCCATGTGGTTCCCAGGTGTGAGAATGAACAGGACCCAAATGTCGTGATATGACTGAAATATAGTTTAAAGCGATGTGCAATAATATTCACTAAATCACTCCCTGGATTCACATGGCAGCTTGGAAAGCCACATTTTTAGTTTTAGCCATGATAATTATGGGCCTCTTCTATATGTGGTGGGGAGGTGGCAACGCACACTACAATGTATGCCATAACCTGGTGAGAAAGTCATGTGTTGGGTGTTCTGATTTGTTAGGCCAAAAAAGAGGCTTTTGCTTCTGTTTCGAGACCCTTTAAACAGTGGTGTGGTGACACAGATATTTCTTTTGTTCCCAACTTCTAAGTTAGAGGGAACTACGAAAATGCTGTTTGTCCATATAGATATGTCCATCTATCCTGTATGTCATCGACGCAATATCTCAAAAACAATGATAGCTACAGACTGGATCTTTGTCACATTGCTGCCTCGTGAGGGCCTCTAGCTAGGTCAAGTTCACTTTGGATGACTGTAGCCTATTTTCAAATGTCACAGAGGTAAATGTGAATAACAGCCATATTTGCTTGTGAACACAATATCTGGAGCAAATTGATCTAACCTCTAGATCTTTCGCTCAATGCTGCTAAAAGTGTATCATGGTCAAGTTCACTCTCGACTGGGTGTAAAAAGGAATAGGATTCTACCCATGAGGTTCCTGGGTGTGAAAAGGAATAGGACCCAAATGTTGTGATATCGCTGAAGTATAGTTGAAAGCGATGTTAAATCATATTCACACACTCACTCACTCTGGCCTGACCTTGGCTTATTTTCAAAGGTCACCATAGGTCAAAATGTGAATATCAGAACTTTGAGTATTGCCTGAAGAGCCACCAAATAAAGATGTGGCGAAACCGGTTGCAGTAAACGCTATCCTCGATCTTCATTTTCTTATGGGGTGAAACCTGTGAAACTTGACACCTGAGTAAACTGATCAACCTCTAAATATCGACATTATCTTGGGTACCTAAATTTAAGGTATTTTGAACCTCGATAAAACGGGACCCTGTCAAAAATGACTCCACATGTATAATCAATCTTAATATATTAATATCCTATCAAGGCTCCCCAATCGTATATGACTCTATATAGGATCTTATGTATTTTTATTGAATTTGATGTTCTGAGTGCCCATGCCATGAATATTTAGTAGCATAATCTCATTATGACATCATGGTCGCATCTGGACTAATCCACTTGCAGTCGGGGAGAGGAGATAAGAGTCACCATGTCTGTTTACTCCAATGTTTACACCGAAGACCAGTCCATATATCTACCCTGTATTATGGTGCCGCATAATGTCGGGACCGCAGCAACATGGAAAGACTGCACCAGTGCAGCATCTAAGTCGACTGAGCCAACCAAAAATTGTCCATCATTAATGTTCCCTTCAAAGCACTATGAAGCGTTGAGCAGATAGGATTTAATTTTAATTAGGTTGCATGTATATATTATATATAATACCACATCACAAACAAATTCTTGGTTGACAATGCTCATCTTGGTCAAGAGAGGTAACTTTGCTAAAACTGTTTGGGGAAAAAGGGCAGACACACATAGTTCTGAATGACACACAGGTTGTCCAGAAACAAGAGATTTTTCTTTTGGCCTTATGAGCTAAGTTAAAACATGTGACATCATTTCAGGGACTGGAGTGTGTTAAACAGTTAAAATGCATTCTACACGAGAAGTGCACAGAGGCAGCGCCAGAACTTGCCGATAAGTTCCAGCAGACACTCAACGACCCAGCAAGTCAAGTGGGTTTTCTGATCAGCGAGAGATTTATCAACATTCCCGCCCAGCTCGCTGTGCCGATGTATGAAAGTCTCCGGTGAGCATGTCACGTGTTGTCAATCCAATGAATCACTTAAAATGAATGGGCAATCTGCACTGTAGTTCAAGATAATACCTGGACAATGTTGTCTGGCCTAGATGGCTACGGGTGGTGCACCGACATCTGGCTGGCCGCTTGAGCTTTGGTTCGTTAATTCCAGAATATGTTTTTAATCGATGATAACGGATATATTTTCGACCTGAGGTTGCCAGGGTTATCATAAATGTAAGCTTGTTCGCCCTTTCTTGGAATGGCGGGAATATTTTATCCATATTCTCATATTCACACCAGTTACCTATAGTTGGAAAACTTTCTCCATGTTATAAACATAGGAGAGAGATCATATGAACAACCCGAAGCTCACGGTGGCCAACATGCTGTGCACAAGTCTCGCCAATGCCGGGGCAAAACAGCATTGTCCAATGGACCTTTCTCTATTGAATTCCTAGACAAAGGTTTGTCCCGGCTCAATGACGGGAGCACTGATGCATTGTGCCCAGCGTAAATATGTGGATCGTACTTTTCCTCTCCTGCCTATGCCTACAGTATGGAGAATATTTTAAACTATTGATAACTGATGTAAATATGGTAAATAAGCATCAAATCATCATACCTTTCCAAAAAAAGCTCCATCATGGTTACAATGATGATAATATTGGCAAATCCAAATCGAAAACTAGGCCTTTGAACTGCCCTTGGTTTATTGAAGCATCAGTTGTCTTCAAACGAGTATTGTAAATTTATAAATAGACACGAGATGTAATATTGAAATTGAATCAATTTGAATGGAAGCCAAAATATGTCCTAGAAGTGGATTATTGGTTGGCTGACTCCATAATAGAGAAAATCACCTAGCTACAGTCTGGAGGACATTTTTTAGGCATTTAGAAGTTGGAGTATAGTACACTAGGCTATATTTATTGGGGAACAACTTCTGCTTGTGGAACAGTATGTTTCGTTGAAGTTTCTCACAGCATATTCAAAGCTGATGTGAGCCCCCTTTAATATTACAGATAAATAAATATAAGTAAAAGATGCAGTAATCCCTCTATTAATTCAATCACAGGAAGTGAAATATTGCACTATAAAGTCAGGGTGATCAAATTTATTAGAACAGGAAGTTGACAAAATGGTTTGAATCATGCGAATAATCCATTATTTCTTCGTTATTTCAATGGTTTTAGAGGGTGATCAAATTTATTAGAACAGCCGATTGAATTTGTCTCCAAAATTGGGGGTGATTTAATTTTGATAGAGGGATTGAATTATTAGGGGGATTACTGTAGATGAGTTTGTAATTAATTTGCCCTGATAGCTTTAATCCAATCCCTTAAATAATTTTGTAATCAAATTATTAATTAAATATATTTTGTAATCGAAACGCTGCTTTTATTCATAGGAAGGAGATGGAGAGAGCTACGAGTAAAAAAATGAAATACAAATTCGACTGGTTTTTGATCGTGTCAAAAACGTACAAAGCAAAACTGGCGAAAAAGAAAAAGGGCAAAGCTGAGATTCCACAGCTCTTGTATACCAATCAGGAGGAGGAATTTTTACAGAAGGTATGGTGGAGAGTAAAGCAAAACCATGTCTGCCCATTATTTTGCATAATTTCTTGTCTACACCAGATCTCTTCCCCCACTTTGCAAGATCACAATTTTTTGTGAGCCAAAATGGGTAGCAGATCACATTTCACCCACTTTCACCAAAAGAAATCACATGATCGAGGTGTCCAATCACAGCCTTGCATCCGCAAACATGGGAGAACATCATGTGACTACATGGCGTAACTGCATAAAACAAGTGATCTGGTTGGCTGAAACTTAAACCTGCATTTTCTATGATCAAAAGTAAACGAGGTATGCTATAAGCAATGACATTGATAAGTTAGTTTAATACTTCGGTACAAGCGCCTTCAGGTTGTGAATTTTATCAGGGCTAGCCTGTAGCAATGCAGAGGTGAAAATATTTCATTTCACGAGTAATGTCAGATAGACCCATGGATGTAATAGGTGAGTTCTTATTTTTGCAGTATGCTGCAATGACGTTTGACTACTCGGTTGCCCATGAGCGTGACGGGTTGGTAGAGGACGGCTGGGACGCCGAGGAGGATATGGAGCCGTTGAGGACAGTCCTGTTAATACCGGGGGACAAATTAGACGCCTTCATACAGGAAATGAGGACAGAAATACCACAGATATAAACTCTTGTCATTCAGTAAATAAAATTGGGAAAATGCTGGATGTATTTTAATGCGAAAATGATGAGTGAAATTGCAGCAGTGCTGAAATTGAGAACCTCTTCAGTCTTCACATCTATTTATCATATTTTATTTCTATAAAGAGGCCATTCAGAAATTGGGTAAAGTAATGTAATTTCAGCCGGAACTATCCTCTGATTCTCATGGCATCATATTATGATGTATCTCCTACTGTCAGATATACCCTCTGATTGCATTGAGGTTGGTTGCGCTTTTGAGATCATGGCTCTCCGCCAATCAGCTTTGTTCTTTACTAAGCAAAGTGGAGGGGACTCAGGATGTCACAGTTAAACAGGACTTTGGAGTGTGTGGACTCTTCAAACAGTCAGGCAGCAAGCTTGTTCCCTCTTCTAAACACCTCAACAAAAGTAAGATCCCCCCCAAAACGTAGTCTCATATTTTCAAAGATATTTCCTCATTTTATATGAAACTTCTCACACGTCGTCGGGCTGACCAAGCCGATATTGAGTAACATGGATTATTCCATAGGTCGTTTCATATCTGAATGATCATGCGCAAAGTGTAAGTCGATCGAATTTCAAAAGTTGCAAGAGAAATTTAAGCACGATTTTTCCATACACAGGTTCACTAAATTGGCACCTTAATAAAATGTCACAGCAGTATTCACCAGGACACTATTACTTGTCAGTATCGAGCTTGCATCCCATTTGTGACATTTTATCCTCGGCCTCACCATTAGGGTATGAGTTCGATGTCGACAAGTGATACTGTATCGTGATGAACACTGGCGGTATTAAACATTGTTGACTACCGTGACACTTTGCTAACATACTGGTTTTGTGATTAAGCGACCTTGTGCCTGTGAAAAATCGTGATTAAACTTTTCTTACAACTTTTGAAATGCGCCCGACTTGACCTTTCTTTGCACATGCTCATTCAGTAATGAAACGATCTAAGGAATAACCGTTGTTACCCAATATTGGCTTGGTCGGCCCGATGATATGACTGAAGTTTCATTGCAATCGAGCAAATATCTTGGGAAATATGGGGTTAAATTTTGGCGAGGAACTTACTTTTGTTGTGTATATAATATATAGACTTACTGGATTGCAATTTTGATCTTTCTTGTATACAGACACAGGGATGTTATGTTGTGGTGAACAGCTGAACTGGGTTGCCAAGGGGTTACGAAAACGTGATTTAAGGGGACCCACATGGGTTACCTAAAACCCTTGTTTTAGGTATCTGAATGTGCGTAACCTATGCAGGTTACCCATAAGAACAGTTATGGTATCCTAAATGGGTTACCATGAAAGACATTACATCACACCCTTGCAGATACAGCCTTCGAGTGTCGATCAAAGTACTGATAAAAACGTGATTGGCATGCGAACCATGTTTTTGGGCTCAATGCAATCAGAGAGTGTTACCCCGCAAGTTTAAGTTACAAGCTCGGACACTGGTAGAAAGCATTAAATAAGGTAGGCATCGTGATACCAATTTGAGATACCCAAAACACATTCTACTGTGTTACATTGTTTTTGAATGGTCTCTAAATAACGACTGACCTCTGTTAATGATTTTGGCTTTCAAGCACACAGTCGTAAATTTTATTATATTGAGTAAACATGGTAAATGGTGTTTATCAGACATAATTTTATTCCTTAAATAATAAGTGTTGCAGAGGAACTTGCTTTGTGGTGACTTTGGAATCTGGAGTTGCAACAGGTGATATTTTATTTGTGAAATTATAGAAACATCACTACACTCTAACATGGTTGGAAGGTGAGAGCTATATGATATATACTGGACCGGCAAAGGGGTATGTTGAGAATGTCGCTCACTGCAGTTCTAGATACAGTAAATGAGATTGTAAATATTTCAACTGTGTCATTCGTAAGTTTCAAGAGAGAAACATAATGTTTTGGGGTTTTTTGCCCTCAAAATCAGCGATATTACATTAATACAATACTTCACGACACTTTGTACAACAATTGTAAAACTCGGTACCTTGCCAGTACTCCGAGTATACAGTAAAACCCTCTACTAATTTGCCAATCGAAAAATATCCATATCTAATATTTTATTTTTGATTCCCTCCAACCGTACCTCTTTTGAGACCGAATGGCCGCTTTAACCGGTTACAGAGAACTGTCTTTCTAAAATGAAGGTAAAAAGTTCGTTTTCCCCTGATAAAGTCACGAATATATCCATACATCCGCCATAGGCGACCATGTGATCTATATCGGCAGCAGCTGGTATTTAAAAACCAAATTGTCATCTATCTAATTTGCATATTAACAATTTGCAATTTGACTATGCTCACTTTCATTGGGAAATCACTGTTACAACATGTAAGAATATAAAAGCTAAGTGGCCTGGAGACTTTGGGCTTTTATGATGAATGAATAAAATTATTGAGCAAAAACGACATTTTTTACCTCCATGTTAGAGAGGTAGATCTCTCCAACCTCTTTGACGGACATCCTTTTGGGGAAATCAATTAATGCTTTATATTCACACGCGAAGGTTCACCCCAAGAAGGGAGACAGGAATATACATGTGAAATGGAAACTAAATTAAACATCTCGTTAAAGAAATCTGTATTTTCTTGTTATTTATTGCAGTCTTTCAAAATGTCACAAATTGGGTGACTTACCGGGATTGCTATCTTCGATGGCAATTCTTCATGTTTTCGAACAAATTGTGATCAGATCTGTTACAGGCTTTTGTTTTTTACTCCATCAGTTTCACTTACACGGGTGCAAATGCGCGGACGTCTTTCGGCGCAAATTTACTGTGGTGTGTAAAGATGTCTTTTCGTGTCTTTCGGCGCAAATTGCCAGTGGTGGTGTTAAGGAGAGGTGAATATAGATCTGTCGATTATCATGTAAAATAACATCTTAACTGCTTTCCTGTAACGTTAAAGTTATGAATCATTGGTGCGGTATTAGTTCTACGTTCGTTAATCCAGGTCAGAAAATCGGTAACTTGAATTTTTCCATATTATTAGCTTAAAGAAATCTCGATTAAGAAGGAAAATTCAAGTTATACAGAGAAACTTCCCAAAAATAAACATTTGGATTTTTGGAAGGACGATTGCACAAGTTCCATAGGCGGCGCCAGGATTTCTTGACACGGATCGTTTACTAGGCTTGCTTATAGATAGCCCAGTTCCGGTAATGTCTTGTCCAACAGCTAGGAAAAAAATGCGCTTGGGTGCGGAGAGGATGCCATGCGCACCCAACGACCCCTTCCTTCCAACCCCGCAGCGACGTCCAAGAGTTGAGAAAGAATCATCACTGTAGGACGCTGCAAAATCATCCAGATTTCACGAAGCGTACTATACGATGCACACGTGTCACCATGACGTTGATATTATCGAACATAGAACCAATACCTTCGATATCATTCATCCATACCCAAAAAATAAAAAAAATAACTATCTCAAATAGTTTAAAATGGTATGAAAAATCTTTCACGTTTACTTTCGCTGATATAGGATTTAAATTTTACTAAACCCAGTGTTTATTTCATCTCCATGTTTAACGGATTTATATATCTGGCTGATAAATACCAAATATACATACATATATTAAATCAGAAAGTAACAAACGGCGCCTCATAACCAGTTATGATAGTATTTTCCACGATAGTCTAGAAATAATCGCCTTCTTAAACATGCACCGCCCCTGACAATTTGTGCCGGAAGACGCACATGATTCACAAATCTAAAAACCTAGAGCAGATTTGCACCGGAAGACGTCTGGGCATTTGCCCCCCGTGACAAAATCCCATAGCATTAAAAATATCGCAACCAAACGGTCTGTTCTCCTATATAGCTTAGTCCTATTGTGTAATATTGTATACGGTACTCATGCTGCGATAAGGTTGTCAGTTACACTATTGCGTCGAAATATCTGCTCCCATTATGCCTTGATACAGCCTTTGTGAACGGGAAATTACTAGAATAATGACGATGTAAAATTGACAATAATTTTGTGCTAATTATTCTTTAATAGCTGTGATTATTCAGTCAGATAATTTGCTTCCGTTGCTTTGTGAGGTATATACCGGTAGTGAAAACGGATTTAACATAGTCTGTCCCAATCCTAGAAAATAAAGGAGTGCCAAATTGGCACTATGGACGACGTCATTATAACGATATCTGTGGATTCTACATGTTTAATGAGTTGGTTGCCCTTTTACCTCAATCTTGTTATACCCGACACCTCGCTTACACAGGCCCCAGTGTCTGGACAGTAGAATTTAAATTCAGTATAATTTAAATAATTTAATTTTTTTTAAGTCATCCTATAATACAGAGAGGAAAAGGTATTGCACGCGCCATATTGGATTTTAAATTCAGTATAATTTAAATAATTTAATTTTTTTAAGTCATCCTATAATACAGAGAGTCTTCTGTATTATAGGATGACTTAAAAAAAATTAAATTATTTAAATTATACTGAATTTAAATTCTACTGTCCAGACACTGGGGCCTGTGCTCGCTTACCACTGTCAATGCATTTCCTCACAAAAATGTGATTCTCAATGGCTTCTTGATTTGCACTAAGCGTAATGTATCCCTTAGGCACGGCTTATAGTGTTGGACACATCTGTTCTTGTCAGACAACCGATGCAAAGACTTAAAAGCAATCAAACTAACTTTTTTATTTGAAAAAAAAAATAATGGCATAACATGGAAATGTGAACTTGCTAAAAAATTATCACTTTGCCGACAGAAAGTAATATCATACATATCGCAATATTCTTCGAAAGTGCAGGGAGAGATGGGACACTCTATGGGAGACACTGTGTCCCAACTCTCCCCAGGGAGGGGCCAACTTAGCAAAAATGGAGATTTTTTGCTCAACTGTCCATGCCCCCACAAATTCGGTCAGTGTAATGTGTGCTCTATATAAAAGACAATCCTGTGCCAAGATATCGGCATTACCTTATATTGCACCGTATAAACAAATGGGCGTGGCCTCCAAAATCTAGCTAGCTTTTCAAGTTAAAATACATAAAAAGAAAGATTTACTCAATTCAATGATGCCAGAAAACACCAGACTGGTACATGTGGGAGGCGGTATGAAAACCAAACAGCACATGTAAGCTTAGTCTCCATTGGCTTCCACAAGGGTACTAAATAAGGGGTGTCCCAAGTCTCCCCTGTCCCATGTGTCCCCGTTGACGTGATTCGACCATCAATAATTTTAGGACCTGGCATACATGTATATTAGGACCTCTCTCCTTGATGTATCCGCTGATTCAAAAATATAATTTTGATAATTTCCCGATGTTTAGGCCACCGTGACATTGAAATTTGACCTATTGACCTTACTTTTGGTATACACGAATTCTTCGGGTTGTATCTCTTCCCTTTCCACCACTGCGGGATAATCGACGTATCATCTCTGTAACTCGTTTCACGTGACACTATTTTGCTACCCAATCACTGATGTTCTAGCCCAGGTCCACCACGACCCAGTCTAAGTCATCAGCTGTTTTCGGGATAGTTTGTTCATCATCCGAGACATTTTTTGGAATAGTTTGGTCACCCGAATATGGCCTAGAGCAAGAGTCATAATTTGGGTTATCGAGACCGATGGAAAGAAAAACTTGGTCACCGTCCATGTCGAGCGAAGAGCCGACCGACGAATAGGAGTCACTGGAATCACTCGCTAAACGCGGATTCACAAAAATGGTTCCGCTTTCTAAGTTTCTGTCTCTCAGACCATTAACTGCGCGTCTTGAAGGCTTTGGTTTTTCTTTTTCATCCTCGACTTCTGTGCCTGTTTCCGGTTGACGGAAAAGTGGTGGGACATGGATCGGTTGAGACATAGTTTCCAGGGTATCCGGTCTAGGGTGCGGTGGTTGAAGCAATGACTGGACTTCGAAAGGCCGGGTCTCGGCTTCTGCGCTGGTGGCCGGTTGCTGAAGAACTGGATGAACATGGGCTCGTGGTTTTGTTGTTTCTCCTTTAAAGGAACCTTCCGGTGTCGGGTAAATTTGGCCGACAGAAGGAGTCACCCGGTTCGGCGTTTTGTATTCCACAATGTCTTCAGCGTTCTTCCGTACAGGAGAAGGTGATGTCTGTGGAGACGTTTGGTCAGGTAATGGATCTGGAATCGAGGGCATGGGCTCTGAGATCGTGGGAACTTCCATGTGGACAATACTTCGATCTTGTATCCCGTTTGGAACTTCTGACTCAATGACGTGTAACTTGTCCTCATCGTTCATGTTTCTCTTATCAATGTCTTGGTTCTGTAATGCAGAGATTCTATAATCAACATTGGTCTCTTTTGTATCAACCACCGCGTTAGTATAAGTAACAGACACAGCTACATCAACAGGAAGAATTGGGAGTGGCCTAGATGCCATTTCCTCATCTGGGAACAGTGAAACTTTGGGACGAGGCGAGGCGATTGGATCCACGCAAGGAGGCGTGATGTCGGCTTGTGTCGGCTCGTACTCCGTCTCGTCATAGATATCGTCCTCCTCGTCCTCGATCGTGTACTCAGAGGCCTGCGCCACTGGATCTATGTAACCTTCCTCATATCCGGGACCTAGCAGCGTCAGTGGTATGTTTCCGGCATCACGGGTGTTGTCGTATCTCTGGGTGGAACGCCGAATAGAGCGCAAAAGCCGCATCAGAAAAGACGATTTCGGTTGATCTTTGTTTTGTTTGCTGCTTGCTGTCTCCTTAAAACCCCCTTCGATCGAGTAGGTTTTATTCGTAGCTTTCCTTCTGTAACAGATAATGATAACTAACATTGCACCGGACAAGAGCAAGAATGAAACAGTCAATGTTCCCAGTACTTGAACCCATATCAAATATTTCTCTTCGCTTTTACTTGCTAGAATTCCACTATCGGCAGTGTGGGAAATATTCACAAAACATCTCTTCGAGGTTGAATGTTCCTTTGCAACCATGACCTCTATACAAATGTCGTAAGATCGGTTGGGTTTAGCGTTCATGAAGGAGTCGGTGGTTATTTCGGGGTGGATGAGATGTGTATACATACGCATGCTGTCGTTGACCTCCGTAATATTCACGCGGACACCCGATGGTTTCCCGGGTCCGAAGAGATCCCACGTCAAGTTGAAGCCCTTTGCCGAAGAACTGACGTTAGCTTCTAGGCCCACAAACTTATCACCTATACAGTCTTCCTCGGGTTGGCTTTTCGAACATTCATGCCAAATACATTTGATCTGGAATCCTTTCACAGAGCTAGGTGCGGAACACCTGGCCTCGTCTATGACATTGTCCCAGACAGACATGTTCAAGGTCGAATAGTCACCACAAGAGCATTGGAGAGGGTTTCCGGCCACCTTGACCGTTTGTAAAGATTCCCAGAATAAATGTTCCGGTAACCGCTCGAGCTCGTTATTCCGCAGGTCTATCTCTCTTACGGATTCCGTCAGTCCAAGAAAGGCGTGGCTCGTGATAGACTTGATTTTGTTATCATTGAGCGCCACGACTTCTAGTATTGCACTCTTGAACGTGTCGAAGTATATTTGGTCAATTTCTCGTAGGTTGTTGTGGCCGAGATGTAATGTTTTCACCGCCGCTGCTACACATGATCCCTTGGGTAATTCTGTCAGGAAATTGAAGGACAAATCGAGAGTGTCCATTTTGTGCGTTCGGAAGAAGAAACACGGAGGAAAGCGCTTCAGACCATTATGTTGAAGTGTATAGGAGAACTGAATCTTCTCGAGCGAGAGGGGCTCTGTTGAATGAACACTTGGGTGGAAGTCATCAAATCTCTGTATTGTGTTGTTGGAAAGATCCAGATTGACATGTGTCCTACTAATATTGGAGTGATCGAACACAAAACGGAAGTCCGGTGAAACGGTCAGTTGGTTCACCGACAGGTTGATGCGAATGTCGCAGCTTTCACTTTCGTTTTCACAAGTATGAATTGTCACGTTACGTACGGAAACAATTCTATTATTCTCCAAACGAAGCACGAACTTTTTATCCACGTAGAAAGAAATGTGTTCAATTTCGGTTATGTTGTTTTTGGAGAGGTCCAGTTCGCGAAGAGTCTGGTGGTATCTTAGAGAGTTCCTTTGCATTTCTACGGCATCCAGATTGTTATCGGACAGAGACACAACTTTTAGCTTTGGGAGAGTCCAGATTGATGGATGAATGCGTTGGATCTGGTTGCCCGACAGATCCAGAATAAGAAGTTCAGTTTTATTCTTGAAAGTTACCTCGTACAGTTTTTCCACATCATTGTTCCTTAGCGATAACTCCTTGAGACGAGTCAGAGGATTAAACACCCCGGTCAAATAGAAAATGTCGTTATCGTCCAAGATCAAACTTTCCAATGCTGGAACCGCGGTAAACGTGTCGTCATCTAGGAAGCTCAAATCATTGTTAGACAAATCCAGTATCTTTAAACTACCTATTCCTTGGAAGACATCTTTGTTAATTTGTCCTTCGATTGAATTCCCAGACAAATTCAAGAAAGCTAGTTCATGAAGATCCATGAAACTGTCCGATGGTAGCCCACTGATATCGTTTTGACTCAAATCGAGACTGACCAAGCCAGGCTGGCTTATGAAACTTTCCCTGGAAACCGCCGTGAATCGATTTTTGCTTAGGTTAAGATGTCTGACCTTTAAAAACCCTTTCAGGGCACATTCGGGTACCCTTAGAAGTCCATTGTTGCTTAGATCCAATCTTTGGAGAACCGATTCTAGTCCCGACAGCAGATGGCACCCGACTGAGGACAAATTTGACCCGGACAATCGAATACCTTGTACTTTGACTCCTACGAACATTCGCTCACGCACACGAATATTCTTCAACTCTCCAGTGAATATCAAAGTCTCGTAAATGACTGGACTGGCCGAGAAGACCGGTACACTACCGTCATGCTGAATATCACAAACTATGTCCGTGCCAGGCTCCTCAGTACAGACACACTGTGAGCTTACCGTACAGCAGTATGAAATGTCCACACGAAACACAAACAGTACTCCAAGAACCCACAGCGTTGATGTCAGAACCGCTGCCATGAAGTCCAAATACCGTGATTGAAAGAGTTGAAATCTTCACTATGAACACAAAAAACGCAGCTTTGCTAGTAGCTGTGGTCTTTCATAAATGGACGGTTATTTTATGTGAAAATGATTCACCGCGGGTATTGGGTTTTCCACTTTGTCAATTATACATTACTCCCGGATCTTGTTGATATGTAGTACGTTATTATAGTACCGCTATATGACTGACGGAACAAACAGGACTATTTTGTATTTCTCATATGTTGATTTATAAAGTAGGACATTTCCTCTCACTGCTAAATATACTCTGGACGGAAGGCAATACGCTTAAATAATTGAGATCACTAGATGGCGATTTTTTCGCATATCAAAATCTAGAATGCTCTACTTGGATATGGGCATGAAAAAACACGTATAAAAAATAGCCCAATGGACCTAAAACCCCTCGGCTTTCGGGGTTCAAAAGTTTGGTCCTATTTCATTTGTGTGTGATGGTTGCTTTTTTTTGAAAGGACTAGCTATGACCATTCATGAGAATGCGCACTTGGCAAGAAGCCTGTGGTGAGCGTTGTAGGGTGTGAGTGGGCCATCCGTGGTCCAAATGAACGGTGTGAAAATGTTATGTTAAAGAGCTCGCGGAATAGTCAGACTGGGGTGGTGATTTTGTTCAGGCATGTCAGCCCGTACATGCGCAGTCGGAAAATAGTATACAAAATGTGTCTGGGTGGAAGTTGTGGGGTAGTTGAGGTCAACGTTCTTGTGAAGCAAAGTATAGAGTATGGGTATTTAATCCATTTGGCTGACGCTGTAGCATAAGAATGGATGGCGCTTGGGGCCGTTGATTGACTTTCGCCGGTAACTCTGGCACTCTAGCCCCCATGGGTGTACATATGGGGGTGAATGACCACTGTAGGCCCAGTGATACGCGAGTCCGCACTATGAGAGAAGTAGAGAAAGGGCAGTTTCGGAGGTGCGCATGTGCAAGCGGTCAGTAGTAGAGTGGGTGGATGAATCATCGGTTTGTCGTATCCATATATATTCCTACTGTACCGCATTATATTGTAGTGTCTGGTAACGACCGTAAAAGACTGGCCGCCGTCGTCTAATTAGCGATACAGCGAGCATGCACAGCGGATGAATACCTGTTAACGACCGTAAACGCTTAACTTCTAACGTCAACACCGTGGTGGGATAGTTCAGAAGCTCTGATTGATCTAGAGATCCCATTGAATGGACACTAATCGGCTGCGCAGGTTCGAAGGTCACTTCTGAGCAGTGTCACTGTTATTTCCGGTCACTTGATATGCAAATATCAAAGGTCAATATGACACGATGTACCGAGAACCACATAGAATAGAAACATGGAATTTCACCCAAAGTGACGCCTGGACCCAGGCCTACGCCATGGAGCTTTCCCATTTCTGCGCAAAGGAAGAACTCTGAAAGGCACATGCAATTACAAGCGTCTAGTCCGTCATTCATAATCCAGCCGTCAGTAGTATATAAAGCGTAAATCGACGCACATTGACCCCTGTTTTTGAGTGCATTTGTGGAGGATTTGTGGAGGAGAGGTCACTGAGTGCAAGATGTCGGCTGATGTGGGTGGTGGGACCAAGATGGCGGCTGTGGGTGGTGGGACCAAGATGGCGGCTGTGGGAGGTGGGACCAAGATGGCGGCTGTGGGAGGTGGGACCAAGATGGCGGCTGTGGAAGGTGGGACCAAGATGGCGGCTGTGGGAGGTGGGACCAAGATGGCGGCTGTGGGAGGTGAGACCAAGATGGCGGCTGTGGGAGGTGGGACCTAGATGGCGGCTGTGGGAGGTGGGACCAAGATGGCGGCTGTGGGAGTGGGACCAAGATGGCGGCTGTGGGTGGTGGGACCAAGATGGCGGCTGTGGGTGGTGGGACCAAGATGGCGGACTGTGGGTGGTGGGACCAAGATGGCGGCTGATGTGGGAGTGGGACCAAGATCGCGGCTGATGTGGGAGTGGGACCAAGATGGCGGCTGATGTGGGTGTGGGACCAAGATGGCGGCTGATGTGGGAGTGGGACCAAGATGGCGGCTGATGTGGGAGTGGGACCAAGATGGCGGCTGATGTGGGAGTGGGACCAAGATGGCGGCTGATGTGGGAGTGGGACCAAGATGGCGGCTGATGTGGGAGTGGGACCAAGATGGCGGTTGATGTGGGAGTGGGACCAAGATGGCGGCTGATGTGGGAGTGGGACCAAGATGGCGGCTGATGTGGGAGTGGGACCAAGATGGCGGCTGATGTGGGAGTGGGACCAAGATGGCGGCTGTGGGTGGTGGGACCAAGATGGCGGCATCGGTCACGTGGCGGAGAGAGAGGTCAAGTGCATTATAGTTCCGGCAGGATGACCAAAAGCTACCTCCAATCCAGGAGAGTTCCAATTGCTGCAGGGGATGTATTCAGGATGTATTCATCCGCGGTGATGCGGTCTGGCCGCGGTTTTGGCGGTGATTCGGTCTCGGGAAAAAGCTTCCGCGGAGAAAAAGTAGTCCCTAGATAAAATTGTCCGATTGGGTCGAGTGAGGTATCAAAGTGAAGCTTATGTGAAGGGGCATCTAATGGGCTGGGTGTGGGGTTGAACTATCGGCATTCTGCGCATGCGCGGTGGCCGAAGGGTATGAAAATAGACGTTTTGGAGCCAGGGGAGCCCCTAATGGTCCAATGGGGTCGAGTGAGGTATCAAAGTGATGAGAAGACAATCCCAACCCATGATGTAACCCCTTACATCTTCCAAAGGCCCTTTTCAGGGCCAACCCATCTTTTCCGAAAGAGGAAACTTGTAAACTCAAAGCACAAAAAAAAAAAAAAATAACACCAACTCCTGCACATGCACACATACCTAGGTAACAATAGGTAAATAACACATCAATTTCCAGGTTAAAGTTCATTCCACTCTTTATAATATTACCCCAATGCATGTACAGCACTGGCGCGAGTGATGCATTCTGAGTCACGTCAGAATCCCTTCATTTTACACGAAATTCACCTAGTGTCAGTCAATTTGCCAGGCATCTGATGGGTTGGGTGTGGGGTTGAACTATACCGTTTAGGTGTATTGAGATGCTCTATCTAATTTTTATCTATTTTTTACATCTTTTCCAGCTGTCAACTGTTATGGTTAGGCCACAATGTTGTCATTTTCTCCCCTATATTTAGCGTTCATAAAACATTCAAGCTAGTCTGGTGATAATAAAATGTCCAACACACACTCACATAATGAAAGCAAGAATCGAACTTGCAACCCCTCGAGATGAAGGATACCCGTCCAGGTTTCATTTTTTTTTTAGGTGTACTGAAATGCTCTCTCTAATTTATGCCACGGTATCTATTTTTACATCTATGTTGTACATTTATGATAGAGGCGTATATTACATCAATTCCCTGAGGTTAGAGTAATATGGTTGCGTTTTAGTCGCCCGACCTCGTCAATTTTTTTTGATGACTTTTAGCCCATTTGTGTTGTGGTATGAGAGCTTACGCACACAGACGTATGAAAACACAAAACAGTCTAAAATGATTCTAAAAAATAAAATTCACCTACGGTAATATATTCTAGTGTTTTGTAGAATATAGATTCGCGTTCATTTCTACTTCGTCAAGAAAATTGGCAGATTGAAATGTTCTCTCTCTCTCTCTCTCTCTCTCTCTCTCATTTTATGCCACGGTATCTATTTTTACAGCTGTCAACTGTTATGGTTTGGTCACAATGTCGCCATTTTCTCCCCTATATTTAGCCTCCACAAAAAGAAGAGTATATTACATCAATTATGTTCAAGAAAACACCCCGCTAGAAAATTGTCTTCAAATTGTCTGTTGTTGTGTGAGTATAAAAAAAAAATCCTGTCAACAGGGGGGGAGTATATTTCGTGCGACGCTATGTTGCCAATGCATTGAAATTTGAATGGGTTATCTGCATGGGTTTCAACTCAAGTATAGTACTAAAGTCTAGCTTACCTGATAAACAGTTTAGTCCCGATTCCTGTGGTATTCCTGGAAACATTCCATACTCCCGGGCGTTTTATCAATTTATGCGCGAATATGTCTGGGCTGTTTTTTTCGTAGATGGGTATAATACACCAAGCCTTCATCACGATGCATTCGTATCCTAAAAAATATGGGTATCACCACGAACCCCATTCCATATATATTTTTTTCGAAATTCACATATTTCCATCGGTAAATCCGGTCTTCATTATACCACATGGATGAAATGAAAACACTAAACTATCAAGCTAATGATTTTGGCCAACGGCACACACAATGACACATGTTTCATGCAATCATGGTTTGGTCCCGACATCCCAGCGGTTTTCTGTTTCTGGGCTTGTCACGGATTTTTTCGAAATTCACAGATATCTCCATCGGTAAATCCGGTCTTCATTATACTACAGGCATGAAATGAACGCACTAAACTATCAAGCTAATGATTTCGGCCAACGGCACACACACATGTTTCCTGGTTTGGTCCCGACATCCCAGCGGTTTTCTGTTTCTGGGCTTGTCACGGATTTTTTCGAAATTCACAGATATCTCCATCGGTAAATCCGGTCTTCATTATACTACAGGCATGAAATGAACGCACTAAACTATCAAGCTAATGATTTCGGCCAACGGCACACACACATGTTTCCTGGTTTCATGGTGTCGACACCCCAGCGGTTTTCCGCTTCTGGGGTTGTCACGGTAGATGAATTTCTTCGCCCATACACCCACGTGGGGTGGGTGTGGCAAAACAGAGGGTATTCAACCAATGAGATATAAGAAAAACATATGTGTGTGCATATTTTGGCTGTATAGGTCGTAGAAAATGAGCGGCTAAAAATGAACACATTACATTACACTTTTGTTGCGAATTGTTGCGAGTGCACGGGTGACTCAGTACGTTTTCATACCACGCTTTCACAGAATAGAATATCGGCTCATAAATTTGGGGTGGTGTGGGTAATTCGACAGTCTTCAAGGCCCTCCTTGAAAGTCTGAATGATTTTGTATTTCTCAGTTTGATGATGAAAAAATTATTTTTCGGCTACAAATAAATAATTCGTGAATTCTGATAGAACGTGAAACAATGTTTTATTCAGGTGAACAATTACTATATATTACGTATACAAGGAAATTTCAATAATACAAACAAGTCAATTCAATTCTTTTTATTGCTCGACTCTGTCACATATAGAGTATGCCAAATGCCATAATAATAACAAAATAATATAAAAGTCAATTGATAAAGAGATAAAGCCTGTTACTGTGGCAATATCAATTTGTAAAGAAAGAAGATAGAACTAAGTATACTCAGCTGGGGTGGGCATTTATCTGGTCGTTCCTATATATATATTATGTATGTACATCGCTATTTCACCATGTTCTGATGGAGGGTTGAACATAATTTCTATATACTTTTCTTTGTCCATTGCTGATGTAACATTATCCTGTATTTGTAAGAGATCAGATAATGGTTTCTTTTAATATAGAGACTAGCACATGCCAATAAAAATCTCAGTCTGCGCATGCGCAAACAGGGAATTGTGGGAAAAGGCTATGGAAATACACGTTTTGGGCTCTAGGTAAGACCCTAATGGGCCGATGGAGTCGTATGAGGTATCCATGTGAAGCACACATGAGGGGGCATCTGCCTGGGCTAGTGGCTCGGGCGTGGTCACCAGTCTGCGCATGCGCAGACAGGGAATTGTGGGAAAAGGGTTTGGAAATAGGCGTTTTGGGATCTAGGGTAGCCCCTAGTGGACCGATTGGGTCGAGTGCGGTATCAATGTGTAGCCTATGTGAGGGGGCATTCACCTGGGCTAGTGGCTCGAGCGTTTTCACCATTCTGCGCATGCGCAGACAGGAAATCGTGGGAAAAGGGTATGGACATAGACGTTTTGGGGTTTAGGTGGGCCACTAGTCGTCCGATGGAGTCGTATGAGGTATCCATGTGAAGCCTATGTGAAGGAGCATCTGCCTGGATTAGTATCACGTGGAACTGATGTCATTCTACGCATGCGCAGTAGACCAAGCGTATGGAAATACACGTTTTGGGGTCTAGGTGGGTCACCATTGGGCCAATGGAGTTGAGTGAGGTATCAATGTAAAGCCTATGTGAGGGAGCATCCGCCTGGACTAGTGTGTCGTCCGTGTTGAACATTCTGCGCATGCGCAGACAGAGAATTGTGGGAAAAGGGTATGGAAATAGACGTTTTGGGGTCGAGGTGGGTCACTATTGGTCCGATTGGGTCGAGTGAGGTATCAATGTGAAGCACACATAAGGGGGCATCTGACTGGACTAGTGGCTCGGGCGTTGTCGCCATTCTGCGCATGCGCGGACCGGAAATTGTGAGCAACGCCCGCCAACGCCAAGTTCAACGCTTCAACGCGCTGGTGAATTAGCCCAAACGCTCCGATTTTCATTACAAATAGAATACAGGTGGTATGTACAATAGAATAGTAGTGGTATATACAAGTGGTACAAAACAAGTTCTGTCAGGAGTAGGATTCGAACCTACGTCCGGCATTTCGCCGACCAGCACTTAATACCGGCGCCTTAGACCACTCGGCCATCCTGACTTTTACAGTTTTTAACTGGTGTATCAACAGTCATATAGTGTGTGTTCGACATTTTTTCACAAGTCCAAGTAAGTGGTGCTCACACCATCGGCCAGTACTTTCCGTTTCGGGTAAAAGAAAGTAAAGGCGTCTCGTTGCTGGATGTACGTCCGCATCTGGTGGTCCACTACCCGAAATCCGCGGTTAGTTCCACTCGCACTGGCCTGGCTTTGCAGTACGTTCAAGTACAAGGCTTTGTCGATGTTGGGATCGCGCCGGTTCACCCCTTTGCAGCTAAACTTATTTTCGTCTCCCCCGTAACAGTAATACGTCTTGGAGGAGAGAGCAATCATAGCATCTCCACTCCACTCCAGCTTGAAGAGGCCCGGCGTACACTTATCGTACTGGTATTGGTCACGTGTAGGTAACCACTGGTCCCGTTCATGTTTCTAATCGTCATCGGGCAGGCCAGGATACCGTTGAGGAAACATATCCTCAGATAGTTGTTTGTGCATTCTGAGTATCTATCAGTACATGGGTGAATACTTTCATCCCATGGGGGTGGTGGGTCAGTTTAACCACGAAGAACGTAACATTGGTGACCCTCTCCACTATCCACTCGGTGTTGGGACGCTGTTCATAGGCCCATTCCAAGGGATCCACAGTGTCCAGTTGGGCCAGCATCGTCTCTAGCGACGCCCGATTGGTGATTGTGAAAGGATGGTCGTACACTGGGTTGATGGCACTGGAATAGAAATAGCACAATTCACGCGTCATCTTATGGCATAAGATGTACCCAAATGCTACATTTAATGTGAAGGACGTAGGTTGGTCATTGAAGATGGCTTCCACGTAGCTGCGTTGACGGGCGAGGTCGGTCAGTCGGAAATTGTACAAGTTCAATATAGGGCGATGACGGTGGAAGCAGTGTCGAATCATGGACCAATGGCGTCGATACATCTCACTCACTGGATGATCTT
>JAVTVY010000552.1:0-32338 GCA_036873755.1 Hanleya hanleyi
AGAAAATCTGGAGTATCTGTTATACTTTTCTCCACAAAGTGGTGAAAATACATACGAAGTGGTGAAAATACAGCATGATTACCTCGAAAGGTTAGTAAAACTTGAGCGCAATGAATCCTCCATAATGGACAGTATTGAATATACGAGTAAAGATGTCCGAGATAACAAAAAACTGCTCGACGATATAGTTTTTCCAGAGCTGAAAAAGTTACGCGAGAGGGTCAGTAATTTAGAAACTGAGAACCAAACGCTAAAAGAGCGAGTTCTAACGAACGAACGACATGACAGAGGTTTCAATCTCAGATTCGGGGGTGTAGAAGAAAAATCAGGAGAGAACCCGAAAGAAACTGTTCAAAATATTATACAAGAGCAACTAAAAATGCAAAATATAACCCTTGAAAATGTTCATCGAAGCGGGGGAAAAAAGCCAGATAAACCAAGACACATCCTCACAAAATTCATCTTCAGGCCCGAGCGAAGAGAGGTTCTCATACAGGCCAAAAAGACACTCGCAAATGATCCCATTTTCGTCACCGATGACCTGATACCAGAGGACCGAATCAAAAAGAATTTCTTCAGGGAGTATATGCAGAAATGCTATGGCGAGGGGAAAAAAGTCCGTTTTGCTCGTGGTAAACTTTTTGTGAATGGCTCTGAAGTGAGGGAAGAAAATGTCCGACCATCAAAAGTATAGGCCCCAAGCTGTATCAACCAACAACTTTGACTAAATATGAATATGTTATATTCTCACGAAAGACGACTATGGTGGCCCAAAATTGTCCTTCGCTGTTTTTGATGGAGAACGGAACTGCGTGCATGTCGAAATGTACAATCACCGAACAATAAAAAAAAATAGATATAAATGAATTTCTTTGAATTCCGTTTACGGTTTTCATACAAACTGCCGCTGGACACGTAGTCTATTTTTCGTCGGAATTATCAGTTGAAATATTTGTATATTGACTTAGTTTGTATTCACGGTCAAGCATTTCAAAATGATCTTTGACAAAGTTTGTGAATAACGTCTGTGTAAGTTTGCTTTGTAATGTAGAAAAGTTCGGCTCAGGTTACCGATGAAAATGAACCGTTGATATATGTATAGAGTTGAGATTGATTCATAGTAGCCTGCTTTACAAGTCACATACATTTGACTGTAAAATTAGAATTTGTTGACTGTAAGCAGCTTGCTGTAGTTGGATTTCTGTTCAAAACAAAATTGTATTATTGAGAAGTTGATACGGTAGTTTGTATTCACGGTCAAGCATTTCAAAATGATCGTTGACAAAGTTTGTGAATAACGGCTGGGTAAGTTTGCTTTCTAATGTAGGAAAGCTCGGCTCAGGTTGATATTTGTTACCGATGAAAATGAACCAATGATATATGTATAGAGTTGAGATTGATTCATAGTAGCCTGCTTTACAAGTCACATGCATTTGACTGTAAAATTAGAATTTGTTGATTGTAAGCAGCTTGCTGTAGTTAGATTTCTGTCCAAAACATAACTTTATTATTGACAAGTTGATACGGTAAAACAAAAATCGGATAGATATATTCTAACAGCGAATACAACAACTTGATTATATCCATCCTCGCCAGTCAGTAAATCGATTGAGCTGATAGAATCAATCTTCAGAGTATTTAGGATTTACCTAGACTTGTGAAGATGGATATACCTCGATCGGTGATTTCACCCCAACCTGTACATGTAATTTGCCACGATACATGTATAATATACTTACATGGTGAATACCGGAGCGGGCTAGGGTAGCATGGTATGTTTGTTCTAATTTGAGTATTCTAGCATGCTTTTTTTATTTTGTTTTCGTTTTGTGTGTATGGTGTGTGTGAATCAGTCCCCCGAAATATTTAAATTTCCTTGCGAAAAGTTTGTCGTTCACCAGTTCTAT
This sequence comes from Hanleya hanleyi, assembly GCA_036873755.1. Taxonomy (NCBI): domain Eukaryota; kingdom Metazoa; phylum Mollusca; class Polyplacophora; order Lepidopleurida; family Hanleyidae; genus Hanleya; species Hanleya hanleyi. The sequence goes on from JAVTVY010000552.1 coordinate 1,908, forward strand.
TCGCTATTGTGTAAATCAACCTCTTTGACATTTAGTCCCCCTGAAAGTGTTTTGCGAACCGGTTTTATCCAGACCCATTCTCATTGTACTCTTTCAATGCCACCTGTTCGAATATAGCCTGTTCGTGAACTCCTTCAACCTGATATTATATAATCTGTTCAACAGAAATAGCGCGCGAAAATGTGAAACTCACACTGTCGGACCAAACACTGCTAATTGCAATGTACCCTTAAAGTGGACTTACATAATCTCCTGTCCATTTCCATTTGCAGTTTACCCCCCATTCATACAGCTAGCTTTCTGCATGCTCTCTGTTGTCTTATTTCGTGTGTTGTCATTAGAACAATGTTTGTTAGCTCCAAATGACAGATGAAGAACTAAAAATACTCTCCATAAATTGCCAGGGACTCGGGGACCCAAAGAAACGCTATGACATTTTACACTTTGTAAAACAAAAAAACTGCAACATTATATGCTTTCAGGACACACATTTTACAAGTAAATTGGAACCATATATACGATCCCAGTGGGGATCCGATGCCATATTCAATTCGTATGTTTCAAACTCCAGAGGAGTTTGTATTTTATTCAGAAATAATTTTGAGTACAAAATTAAACAGTCGAAAAAAGATAATAACGGAAACTTTCTGGCATTAGATTTGAAAATAGAACATTATTCGGTAACGTTAATTACTCTATATGGACCTAATAATGATGACCCAAATTGTTTCGAACAGATATCTGATACCATAGAACTCTTTGATAATGAGTTTGTATTTATTTGTGGCGACTTTAATCTCGTACAAGAACCTGATTTAGACACCTCAAATTACTTGAATATAAATAATCCCAGAGCCAGACAAAAAGTACTAGATCTGAAGGATGAATTAGGACTTACAGATCCCTTCCGACATCTATATCCGACCCATAAGCGTTATACTTGGAGACGGAAAACTCCTCTGAAACAAGCAAGACTCGATTTTTTCTTGGTGTCTGATTCAGTACTAAAAGATATTAGTGATGTTAATATTGAATCGAGTTATAGATCGGATCACTCCGGAGTTCTCATAAGATTTAGGGTGAACAAATTTGTCCGGGGTAAGGGTCTTTGGAAATTTAATACAAGTCTTCTTACTGATAAATACTATTGCGAACAAGTTAAAAATGAAATTCTGAAAACAAAGCAACAATACGCTGTTCCTATTTATAACCCAGAAAAAATAAATGATATAAATAACGACCAAATTCACTTTATAATAAATGATCAATTGTTTCTTGAAACTGTACTTATGACAATAAGGGGGTTCACGATATCTTATTCCACGTACAGAAAGAAAAAGCAAAATCAGAAGGAAAACGACTTAGTTAAAGACATAAGTCTAATTGAGAGTATGAAATATATCTCTGTTGACCTACTAGAATCCAAACAAAAGGAACTTGAAGATATCCGGAAAGAAAAGTTATATGGTCATTTTATTAGATCCAGAGCACAGTGGATGGTAGAAGGAGAAAAACCTTCAAGCTATTTCTGCAAAATGGAATCCCGCAATTATATTAACAAAACTATTCCAAAACTCGTGACCAACAAAGGTGTTGTTATTTCCGATCAAGCCGATATATTATCAGAAGCAAAAAACTTTTACTCAGTATTATATACCAAAATTGAAAACGAAGTTCCAATCCGAAATTTAGAGTCTCTCCGACGTACTGAAATACCCATTCCTGTTCTCAGTGACGACCAGTCGGACAGATTAGAAGGGTCACTAACTCTTTATGAAGCTACAAGTTTCTTGAAAAAAATGAAATCCAACCGTTCCCCGGGCTCTACTGGTTTTTCTGTAGAATTGTTTAGGTATTTTTGGGACGATTTAGGTGAATTTGTAGTTCGGTCCTTAAACTACGGCTATCGAACGGGCCAACTGTCAGTCACACAGAAACAAGGCATCATTACCTGTATTCCAAAACCAGATAAACCAAAACAATTTATGACTAACTGGAGACCCATTTCCTTACTAAATGTAACTTACAAAATCGCATCTGGGTGCATTGCGGAAAGAATAGAAACTGTACTAAATAATTTAATTGCTGAAAATCAGTCCGGTTTTATGAGTGGCAGGTATATTGGTGATAACATACGTTTAATTTATGACTTAATGCACTATACCGAGAAAGCAAATATACCTGGTTTATTACTACTGGTTGACTTTCAAAAAGCCTTCGACACAGTCTCTTGGTCATTCATTTTTGACGTCTTAACCTTTTTTAATTTCGGCCCATCAATTCAAAAATGGGTAAAAGTCTTCTACAATAACATATCGGCATCCATTACACAAAATGGCTTCCTCTCAGAATTCTTTAAGGTTACAAGAGGCTGCAGACAGGGGGACCCTCTGTCTCCCTACCTTTTCATTCTGTGCGCAGAAATAGTATCCATACTAGTTCGTCAAAAGAATGAGATAATAGGTATTCGAATAGGTGACATTGAATTTAAAATTAATCAATATGCAGATGATACGACCTTTATGCTTGATGGATCTGCAAAATCATTAGAAGCAACACTTATCCTGTTAGACTATTTCGCTGAAATTTCTGGATTGAAAATTAATATAACGAAAACCAAGGCATTATGGATAGGTAGCAAGAAATTTAGCAAGCAGGTGTTCCATCACAGATGGAAACTTGACTGGAACCCAGAAACATTCATATTACTTGGAATAAAATTCTCTGTAAATCTAGACGAAATGATATCTCTAAATTATGAACCCAAAGTGAAAGAAATTAAATCAATTTTAAAACAATGGTCAAAGAGAATTCTCACACCTCTGGGCAGGATTACAGTTCTAAAAACTTTAGTCTGTTTTAAGCTAAACTTCTTGCTCTTATCCATCCCCAATCCTCCAGAATATATGATTACAGAATTAAACAACATGTTTTTTCACTTTGTATGGCAGTCGTCGGTCGATAGGGTAAAACGATCCCAAATAACCCAAAGCTACGAACATGGTGGGTTAAAAATGATAGACATTCGTAATTTTATGTACGCACTGAAAACTACCTGGATTCGAAAATTTGTGTTCAGATCCTGTATCTGGAAACATTTATTACTTACATCGCTCAAAGATATTCAATCTTTATGTGAATTTGGAAATAACTTTATTTCCTCTATGTGGATTTCATGTACAAATTCTTTCTGGAAGGATGTGTTGGCAGCATGGAATAATGTAGTACGGAAAAATACGCCCAAGTCTTTGAGTGAGATTTTTTGTGTTCCTTTATGGAACAACGAAAATATAAACGTCAACAAAAAGTCGATTTTCTACCAACATTGGTATGATAAAGGGGTAAAGTTTATACTTGATTTAATTAACATAGATAGCCTAAACCAAACCTATTACACTGTTGAAGAATTTAGCAGATTATATGACATAAAAGTCAACTTTCTAGAATACTATGGAATAATTTCGGCGATTGAAACTTTCAAAAAAATGCAAAAACTTGACAATACTGTAAATATAAGCACTGTGCGTCCAAATGTTCCACACCACCTACACATCCTTCTAAAATCTACAAACGGTTGCAAAGATTGTTATAACCTTCTGATGACGAAGCCTGTAAAACCATTATCACAGAATAAATGGGCGTCCAGGTTAAATATACAGCATATCAGCTGGCCTGATGTTCACGCACTACCGTTTAAAACGACTTCCTGTTCTACACTAATATATTTTCAGTTTCGAATTAACAACAGAATTTTAGCGACAAACTACCTTTTAAAAATTCTTGGTATAAAGGACAGTGACTTCTGTTCATTCTGTGACTTTCAGAGGGAGACCATAGAACATTTATTTTGGGACTGTGATTATATCCGCCAGCTCTGGCGAGACATCGAGACATGGTTACGTAATAAAACGAAATTACCTATTACATTTGACGCGAACATCGTTCTTTTCGGAGAGACCACGAAATCAAACTTTTCAACTATATTAAATCTAATTTTAATTATAGTCAAGTACTACATTTATCAGTCAAAACTAAAAGGTAAAAAAATGTCAATTTTTGCGATTCAAAATATCATTAAACAAAGATTTGAAATTGAAAAATACGCAGCAATTAGGAAATCAAAAATCGAAAGGTTCAACAAAATTTGGGAACCATGACTCGATGCAATACTATAGTGTATCATTCAAAATGACATATACCCTATTAAGATTGATCGCTATAAAAAAAAGACATGAGGCACTGTAAAATGTGAATAACATGTGAAACGTCAGCAGAACCTTTTCAAATGTGTATATATGACTAAATGTTCACTTATTTATATAACAACTTTATCGTTTGAATCAGCCAAAAAAGAGGAGTAATATATATATATATATATATGATTTTTCTACTATATTTCGGTTCGGGGTGAGTGGGAGGATATGTGTGTGTATGTATGAGTAATGAAAACTAAAGTGCCAGATTTATTTATTTGTGTAGACGACAATTTTTTATATATTTTTTTGTATATATATATACTTATATGTAACATTGCATGATAATGAATTGGCAAAAAAAAAAAAAAAAAAACTTTTCTCCAGTCTTTTTAAAAAGTAAAAAAAAAGTGTCCCAGGATATGGGTGCACTGGGACACCCATTAGGGTGCGGTGGGACAATAAGCAAAATTCATTTTAAATCAAGCATATGTTTCATAGGAGTTTAGAAGATTCAAGTTAGTTGCAATTTTAGACCCAAGCTTTACGTAAAATATTTCCCAGAGGTCAAATTTGAGGAAAACAATATTTTGTGTGATTCTCATGCCAGTGAAAGCACTTGCCTTTGAAATTGTTAGTAAAACTCATCATATCCGATAGGATTAGCCATTACTACTATCTAGGAAACAAAATAATGCACTTTAATAGCATTTTAGGATGAAAGTAAATTTCACTATCTGATTACTATTGTTCCAGTGTGCCCCAGCAAAAGTGTCCCAGTCTGCCCCGGGTGCGTGATATATTCCGTTTTATGAAAAAAACCCAAACTAATACATACATATGAGATAGTAAATCGATATGATTAAATTGTACGTTTATCCATCCTCTCTCAGTGGTAAAAACAGCAATGAAGTACTGCTGAAAACTTGGTATAACAAAATAGCATCCTTTGTCCTAAAAATTTACTTGGGCCGATCAAAAGCAATTTTTTGTGCTCCTTATTTTTTACCAAAAATAGTTTTCACTTGTAATCAATATAGAAGTTGTATGGGGATGGTGGCTTTCTGGTGATAGTAATGCAATGTGCATGTCTCGCTGTACCCCAATCTCCCCTACTCTTATTTTGCTTTAAAGCCGAAGACGAACCAAATTCGGGATATTAACCATGTGTTGGTTATCAGTAAATATAATAGGAAGCTGAGCATAGCAATTTAAAAATTCTATTTGAGCACGAATTGAATCCGATCTCAGTAAACTATATAACATCACGGAATATTATATCTGATTTCAGCGCTATATAAATCCCATGCGAATTTGAAACTACATTTGTTAGCCAATCACGTGTCTAGCTTGGTGAAACAATTTCAAGAGTACAGTAATTACACACGGTAGAACGTGGACTAATATATAAACATTACCGGAAAACAGTATCTAAATTTGGCATCATTTGCAGACATTTGCGCGGTAAACCGTAAAGATCAAAGAGTTTACTCCCGCGAAAAGTCTGGCTTTGTTAGCGGATAGAAAATATCAAAAGATTGTGCCGTGCGAAGATGTTAATCTCCGTGAAGTGAACGTCAATCATTGAGAAAAGTCAGAAATTGTCGTGACTGGTTGATTATGAGATCCCGTAGAATATCGGCGAACACTTCGCACGAAGTTTTCATAGCGTTACGTCTAGATGGTATTCCCCTGATTTACCATCTTGGTTAACCTAGATTGGAAGGTCGATACTTGGTGTAAGTACGCATTGTTGAGGCTTTTGTTGAGGCTTTTGTGCAGCTGAAAAGGGTCACGTCTAGACGCATTGTGGAGCTCAGACAGGCTATTGTAGGCTTTGTCTTGTGCGTTCTTACACCAAGTATATACCGATTGGGTCGATTGGAATTGTATCTATCCCGCTTCACAGCACAGTGGCTTGGTTAGGAGTGGTTGTATTCGTCGAAATTGTTGTTGTTTATATATTTTTTTTCATCAAGAATATAATGATCTCCCACCTTTTCATATACCACAGCGACAGTGGATATCACAAAAATGAGTTCTATACGATCTACACCGATCTACATACCGCCCCTCTACTATATCTTTATCTATATAGTATAGAGGACGGGTATGTAGATCGTTGTAGGTCGTATAGAACGCAATTGTATGATATCCACTGACATTGTGGTGTATAAAAAGGTGAAAAATAATCATATTCTTGAAAAAAAACCATCATCGACGAAGACACTAACCGATAACTAAGCCACTGTGCTTCACAGCTGCATATAATTTGTAACATTGTGTCAAGATTGTTTTTCCCGGGCTTAGAGTAGTTCTTTTCAATTAATACTTCTTTGCAGCATTACTATTACTTGGAGGGGAAATTTATTTACAGTGTATTCTAGATTGTAACCATACGCTATAAAATGTACCAAATGAAGTATTGTATAGATTGTATACCGGTATACCGGTATAGCGGCAAAGTATAAGTGGTCACTTGTAAATAAATGCCCAGTGATACGTCCAGGGATTAACAAAACAAAATCAGGACTTTACGGGAACTAAGTACCTGTTTCAAATGCAATTGCTGTAAAGTAGATGTGGAAACTGATTATTATTAGGGCAATCTCTTCAGAGAACGATGCCATTAGGACGGTAAATACCTGTTGGCAAGCTCGTTTACTCCAGCTATTGTGTGTCTACATGGATAATTCGATCGACATGGGTATCTTGCTTATATGTGTCTGTCCGAAATATAGTGTAAATCATAATATGATTAGTGTGACATGAATATTAATTAATTTAAGAAGTACATGCCAACTGCATATGACCACCGCATTGTGATGTCCAGTGAGAAGGTGAGAGGATCTCTTGCTGACAACAGTTCTGTCAACATAACAGAAATATATGTTGACGGTGTATATATATGGGACACAATAGCTATACGTATAGATAGCAGTATTAGAGTTTTTTTGCAACATATAATGCATCAGATTATTTTATGAACGGGTTGAAAAGAAAATGTAGCATGGATGAACTCGTTTTCGGAGTATTCGGGGAGCAGAAGTCCCCCATAATACATTGCACTGGACAGGATCCGGTCAAGTTCACAAGACGAGAAAAATTGAAATACTATTGTTGTTGCTTCGACACATATCTCCTCTGAAAATAAATTCCATGCAGTATGCGTACACATTAAAATAGTAACGAATGCCGACTTCACGAGAAAGGACGCGACTGCGAGAGTGTTGAAAACTGGAGTCTGCATAAACTCAGAACCGGAACCTGTCCAGCGAGAGCGGAACGAGATTTGCAACGTCTGCTCGGCGAATATAAAATAACAATTGCTCACAGTGGAAAAGCACATAGTGGTCATTCGAACCCAGGAAAGATTATTACGATAATGGTATATAGTTTTGAAATAGTTCTATACATGTAAAATGCGAAAAGTATACATATGAAAATACCTAGGCTACTGTAGCTACCACTGCGATGTTTATTTCGTGTCAAGATGGAAACAAATTTGTAATACTTGCACAAGGATGAAAAGAAACAGACCATTATAATTTTCCCACGCATTCCAGCTTCTGCTAAGTGTGTGTATTAAAACGTCGCGGAAATGTGATAGCCGCTCAACTGCGAGCTATATATGCTATTCCATAGGTATCCACTAAAATGTTGCATTTTTATCGTTTTCTCCATTTCGTTTTCCCATTTTATGCATTACATTGTTCATAATTATTTTATTCCACCTGAGGTCATTATTTTCAGATTTATTATGCCGTTTTTGCGGAAAAACGAATTAAAAAAATGACGTAATAGTGACCTGTTGTCGGGATTGTTTTCTACAGTTAATGTGTGTCTATACGATTAAAACAGGATCACGAACTGGATATCTTAATCATATATGTCAGTCAAAATATGACGTCAATCAACTTATGATTACTGACACGAATTGTATTTGGTTCTAGAAATCAACTGCATATTGCCATTACATTGTGATGGTCAATGGGGATACGGAAGAATCTCTTACCGATTTCAGTCCCTGGCAACATAACAGGAATATATGTTAAAGGTGCTGTATTCGCGTAACAAGCTGACGATCTTTTTACCGATATCTGTATATGTGGGAGTTGTCAAATCAATTTGGTAAGACGGTTCAATGCAACATATAATGTTTCAGACTATTTTACTTACTTAATCGAAGAAAACAGCACAGATGAACCCGTTTTCGTGGTAAATAAATTACACAAATTCTCACAGCCGAAAGCTTTTTGAAAGATGATTAAGATTATGATATAGAGTATAAAAATAGCTTTATGCGCAGCGAATAAACACGAAAATATCTGTGGTCACAGCTGCATTGTTTACCTCGTGTCAAGGTGGAAACAAATTGATAAAGCCAGGATGAAAATCAACCGACTAATTGGAAACACGTTTCACGATGTTGAATGAAATAGTATAGCTCATGTAGCTGAAGAGCAGCAGTTTAGCTTCTACCTTTAGGTACCAGACCACTATTAAAAATAGTGCCGATCCGTTAACATGGCAACCTCTGCCAGAGAAGTGAATTGTTTTCAATATTTTTTCCAGTCTCTGTTGCGAGGAATAATTGAAGGCCAGTGGTAGGTGATTGGAGTATGGTATTTGTTTGGTTCCGCTGTGAGTTTGATTTTAACTCAAGGCCTAATAAGGAGTTGCTAAGAGAGGCTATTTGGGTGCCTGTGCACCGCTTTCTGAAAGCAGAGAAAAAAGCCAAAATTATGACGTCATTTGTAGGAGCGCGCATAACTCAAAATTTCAATGGGCGATCCCCGTCAAGAAGTCTGCCCGGTTGTAGTACTTGAATTAAAGTACTTCTGGCCGAAATATGGAAGTCGAGACTTAATTAATGAATCGAGGAGATGCAATTACGTTAACAGTTTTTAACATTGCCGCCAATGTAAATTTTAATAGTGGTCTGGACCCTTTATTAACTCCGTCGGAACAAATTCATCAAGGCAGCTGCCCTCCGATGAGTTGAAATGCTGAAACCATATGCCAGGCGACTCACATCGAGTGTGTCCAGTGCTAGTAGATATATATCTGGACATGGTCAACTGAAGATCCACGAATCTGGTGCATGTGTGAAAGTTTGCCAGTTACTTGCTACTTATCGACGAGCGGTTGTTCTCTCCGGGTACTCTGGCTTCCTCCGTCATTTAAACTGCCTCTCACCATATGAGCGAAATATTCTTGAGTGTGACATTAAACCAAACCTAAAAATCCCCGCCCCATGAATCTTCAACATCGAACACATACTACAATAGTGACTCATGTAAATCATCGCTGGCGATCATTCGGATCAGCGTAATGATAACACTTCAGACATATTAGACCACAACGCTTGATCGATTGACGCCGTGCAATGTCAACTTATATCGCACTATAGTAAAGTGTAGATGTCAGATCTTACATTCTGTGTTCATTCCTCGCTCACGGAAGACTTTTCAGGGTCAATAATCAAAAGACCTTTTACGTTCGACAGTTCGTTGATCGAGGATATATATATATATATTGAAGAAATTTATATAAAAAAACCTAAATAGAGATATATATATATATCTAACAATCTGAAATGGGTATGTATAAATCTTTCACACATTATTTGCGCTGATATAGGATTTAACTTTTACTAAACCCAGTGTTTATTTCACCTCCATGTTTAACGGATTAATATATCTGGCTAACAAATACCAAATATTTATAAATATATAAACTAAATCAGAAAGTGACAAATGGCGCCTCATAATGGTGTGATTAATGTGTGCAGATTTTGGAGAAAATTCACATATTGAATCTGCTATTCTGAAAGTGTATTGATATCAATATCCAATTATTTCTGGTGCCATATTCTGGGGGTTCCCGGTTAGAATTCCAAACAGGATCACTCGTCCAGTACAGCTATCTGTACTTTGCCAAGAACGTGTTATCATAAAAATATCGAATATTACGATAGATCTGGCATACATCTGTTCAAACACATGAATATTGTTTGATCTTGGATAAATAAGCCTTGACCTTCCATCGGTATATGTTTTATGGGTGTATGGATGTTTATATATATATAGGGTGATTACATCATTGCTCTGAAATATTGGAATCTTATACCGCTCAAGCCGGTGCTAGGGGCCGTGTGGTCAACAGCTACAATGAAACAGTTACCGTCGTGAATACTGCATGCGGATGGTTTATGTACATTTATTTGTACATATCTCCAGCTATTGTGCATTGAGCTGCAACACACATAATGGTTACAAAGAACTAATTATTTCCTTATCCCTGACCATGTTAAATGACATAGTTTCATTAAAAAAGATCTACCAATACCAGACCAATAATTCCTTGATACTGTATATACTCACAATTGGTCAGTAATCTTCTGGGCTGCAAGAAAACACGGTGTCGACCATAGTCCCAGGGTGACCGATTTTGGCTGCATTCGGGGGGTTATACTGGAATTGCCATAAATAATACCAGTGCTCGTTAATTACTCGGATGGCTTTATAGATAATATTTCCTAGTCATCTACCAGTTTTCAGCTACCATCACTTTATCTGAATATCTATCAGGCTCCATAGTCCGATACATTCAGGGTACGAACATTGTTCGACAGGTGAGAATTGCTTCTGTTTTACCTCCAGGAAAAGCAAAGAAAAGCAAATCCGTATATGTTTGCCCTTCGAAAAAACTGTGATCATGTGATACATTTCTCGTAAAAATGTTATAGCCCATCTCCAAAAAGTGAAAATAAAACTATAAACCGAGCATGGCACCCCCCCCATCAACAAAATGAATACAATTGAGCGTGTAGGCCTGAATGCATATAGTCCTCAAAGTTATAGTTTTTAACTAATCCTGTCATATTCAGCGACGTAGTAATATCTGATAATTTGGAACAGCTTGACAGATGTTTATTGGTCGGAATGCTGACAGATAAATGGGGATAGTTCTACCATTTTTATAACGTGATGATCAAGCAGGAAAGTTGTTTAATGTTGTTTTCGTAGTAAATTGCTTAATGGGTGATATAAATGGTGGCAAATAATCCACCAAATTGGGGCCGGTCTGTTCATTCTTGCATATTGGTCAATATCCATTCTTTATGACGAAATCGAAATAACGCATGATATCTCAATCACGGATAACTGATATAAACGAGAATATTTCTGGATATTTTAAGACATAAAATAACAGAAATAAAGAATAAAAAGTGCTACCCTACATCACCTCATCTGGAAGTTCGAACAGCTTGGACAGATGCAAAGATACGTGCTTTCTAACACAAACCTCTAACCCGAGAACCAGGATCCCCCAAACGAGCCTTACGTCCGCAGAACATATGTAAAATACAAAACGTCTGAGTTTACATTGAATGGTCTACACGAACCCTGCAGGAGAACACTGATAATCGTAGCAGAATGCAAGAAAAGTATATGTTTTCACTGTATGTTCACTTTCAAGACTACCGGCCTGCTACCTCCTATTTTTGTGGGAGACCCGTTGGCCTAATGATTTATAGATCGCCGACATATAGTGCTGGCGGATGGGTGCCTTATTCTGGTAGTTGCTGGTTCGAATCCCGCATGGAACTCTACCAGTTTCCAGCACTAGAATCTGTGCTATACCAAGATAGTGTAATTCCAAAATAACGAAAGTACTGTTATACGATCACTTTCTAGATGACAAATATATCTTCATGTATTCAGTTATCGGAGTTGTGTCATTACGGAGATCAGAGGGGTACTGTATATGTTCGCTTTTAAGACTACCAGTCTGCTATCTCCTATTTTTGAGGGAGGCCTGTTGGCCCAGTGGTTTAGATCGCCGACACATAGTGCGAGCGGATGGGTGCCTTACTTTGGTCTGCTACACTAAGATCATAGTGTAAATAACAAAAATAACAAAAATACTGTTAAGTATATGTATTGGTTAGAAGAAACAAATTGTTTTCCCTATCCCTGATCACGTTAAATGAGAGGATTTCGTAAAATGTGCTTTACCGAAACCTGCCCAAATATTACCGGGTGCTGTGTTTAATCACGATAGCTCAGTGGTCTGCTAGACTGCAAGTAAACTCCTAATTTGACTGGAACAAAGCCTACCAGATACTTTCGGGTTGAAGACAACACTGAAATCCTATGAGCCGTAAATAATGCCAGTGTTCGTTAATTACTTTTTTTTTATCAAGCGACTACTTTGGAAGATCTTTTTAGTCGGGTGAGAGAGGACTGTGTCTTGGGTTATTGGAGAAAAATCGGTTTGTTACATAAGTTTTAATGTGTGTATGTTTTAATGTGATGGATTACTAAGTTATTGGCTTGAGTACTTAGAATTTTGTTTGATCGTCGCTGTATAGCTGAAATATTGCCGAACGCGAGGTCAAACCTTAATTCCCTCTCTCTCTCGGAGCATTCAAATGAAATTTACAAAAAGTAATTCGGACCCGCTCACCGATTTCCTGCTACCACCACTTCATTTGAGTATCAACCTAGCGTACAGGTATCATGTCACATAGTCTGATACATTCAGAGATAAGACCATTGCCCGACAGCCGAATCGTTAAATTAGTTCCTTTTACCTCCATTATGTCGAATAAAGAACGTCATTAATTATGACACACAGATCCAGTGATTGAGTGAGTGAGTGAATTGGGTTTAACATTATTTCGGCCATATTGCGACGAAAAAATTATGATATGATTAACTGGACATGCGACTAGCCATGTACAGTCATAGAGATATTATTGTTCCCCTTGTGGAAGCAGACATGGTACAAGCTCATGCTGCTCTGCCACTCGGGTGCCACACAGATCCATTCGGGAAGCAGAAGTCCCCCAGAATACATTGCATTGGACAGGATCCGGTCAAGTTCACAAGACGAGAAAAATGTAAATACTATTGTTGTTGCTTCGACAAATATCTCCTCTGAAAATATATTCCATGCAGTATGCGTACACATTAAAATAGTAACGAACGCCGACTTCACGGGAAAGGACGCGACTGCGAGTGTTGAAAACTGGGGTCTTCATAAACTGAGAACGGGAACCTGTCCAGCCAGAGCGGAACGAGATTTGCAACGTCTGCTCGGCGAATTAGAACATGGGTCCATTTACGTATTACGCAATGGGCTTGCATATATATTTTGCGATTGGTTGAATGTTCCTCCAATCCTGTCCACAGGCCAATGAATATACAGGATTTTCCTTTTTAAAATTTTGATTGGACAACCAAATGTTTCAACACCGGAGAATATTCCTTGATGCCTGGGCGATTTGATCAAATCCATTATTGAAATAAAATTATTAAATCCATTAATATTGATAATCAAACTGTGATTACAATGATATATATTTTATGCGAAATGGCACTTACCTAAAAAAAACCCTAAAAAAATCGAAAAACATGTTGCCTGAATCAGTGTTTATTAGCGCTTGTTTTCGACATGCATATAGTTCAAATTCATGGTATATAGATATATTTATTTAGTGCATGTAATTGGGACCTCACAAATCATCGGAATGTACAACATACCAAATGAACAATCGAGCAATCACAGTCAAATGGGTTTTATAAAAGAAAAGATACACATGAGTGATAAGTATTTGACCAAAGGAAGGTTGTTAACAGAAAGTGTTAAATGCTCTCCACCAAGCAACACGCATTTTCTTCTGTCCGATACCTATACGGCTCTGAGTACTTCGAATCCTATATTGGCCAGGGCTGTCTTATCATAAATTATCCTGAACCCAGGGTGAATATTTCGAGCTGTGTAAAAGTTTGCTATATCGGGATCTGGTAAACTCCGTGATCTCTGTCTTTCCGCGGACTGTGCCAGGTGTGCGTATGCGGCACATAATTTATGTCAAATTATATGTAGGGAGAGAAAAGTATAAATAATAAGCAAAACAGATCAATGCAAACCCATATGTACTGTTTGTTCAGTGTGACCTACTTGTCGAACTCATATTTCTTTTAAGATTATATAGTTGTCGAGGGTAATTGAAAGCATGTCAGACCAGTAATAAATGTGTGTCTCGGCATATTTGCATTACCAGGTATAGTTAATTGGGCAGTAAATGTTACATGTAAGGCTTTTGTTCAACCGAACTGGATATTAGGACACCATATGGCATTCGCTACATAGGCTGTAGCAATGGCATTTTGAATATTTCTTAAATCGTAATGTAGCAGTAGCCGAGGTGATAGCGGGGTTCAGAGCGCTTGTATTCACCGCTGATGATTTGGTCCGATCTAGGGGTCACTGATTAGATTCCCCTAGTCCACCAGCACAAGTACATGTTTTTCACCCGGAAAATGTCATGATAAAATTAATTACATTTTATACTTCTTGAACAGAAAATATTTCCTCAACTTATTGGCATGAGAAAAACAGTATTCGCCTGATGTAAAAGGAATGTACAGTTAGACTTCTGTTTTCTTGTTCGTTCATAAGGCGTGAGATTTTACCACAAAGAAGTGTGCATGATCGTCTATTAGAGACGTACATGCATACAATTTGCCTTCCAGAAAATACAGGAAGACGTTTTCTCCTAATACCGTGCAAGCTGTCACATTCTAGAGAAAATCTGTATCACCATCGTCTCTTCAACATCGCATATTCTGTCAGAGATAATGATTCATAAATTAGATCATAATAAATACACATTTTTATAAATATTATATCATGATAAATTATTATCATATTCATATGATTCATCATTATGAAGACGACGAACTGTCAACTTCACATCGTTTTGGTCCACATACATATTTCCCCAGACAATCAAGGTAGTTTCATTTCCAATCTCGATGATGAAAGAAACGTCAAATTCGGTACAGTACAATAGCTATAATAGTCAGCAAATATGTTTTCATGACGGAATACGGTTTAGTTACGAGTAACGGTTGTAACGTCAGCCGGCACAGACACTGATTATGAAATCCTCGCCGTATATACACTGGCAAAAGGTAACCTTCGCGATAATATTTTGAGACCATGACCGCAGATGTGACCGGTCAAGTTCTGCAACGATGTGAAATATCTGATTGGGCCAAGACTCTGGACTCCTTTGGTATGTTTGAGACCGGGATGCCTCCGCTCCATTCTTATTCTTCGTGGGTTTTTTTATCCAAACGCGGACCTTGCTATTGCTTGAGATATAATTCTGGACATAAAACAGCTGGTGAATTTCGTATTATTGCTTTGAATAATGCGACGATAAATGTTTTGTAGCTGTGTCTAGACCAGTTGTACCTCTGGAGTCCTTTGTATGCATTTCGCCAAGAGATTCCGAGGATATTTCCGCCGCTTCAGGTCGATCCTCGGTTACTTGAGGTAATTTTTTACGAGGAAAGGTGAATCTTTTCTTACCGGCGGGCAGCCCTTCCCTATTCATCATTGGCGGTGGAGTCAGGGGCCTCACATTACGACTTCTCCGGAAAATATCATCAGGACAAGTGTTCGCCCGTCTCCGAGACGATGAGGAGAACGCGAAAAAAGTTTCCTCACTTGTGTTAGCCGGTTCAGGAACAACTATGTTAAGTTCGTCGGAACAATCCTCCACTTGTATTTCAGGTAATGTCAGTATGTTATTGTAAGACCGCTCAGAGAGAGTTTGAGATCTTTGTCTCATCTGAAAATCACTGCTGAAAGGGTGTTCGCCGCCGTCTTCGGAAAGCATATGCACATCGTTGTGAGAGACGCGTGCATTCTCTTCGTCCGACATCGTTCTTTCGAATTGCAGAGTAAGTTTTCCTAGTTTGACCTGAATATACATGCTCGTGCTATTTCTGTCGTGAATTCGTCTGTCGTGAAGGGTCCTATGTGCTGCCACATTAGGCTGTGTTTTACTGTGGAGAATTATTCACCCAGTGGTTGGTAAATCTTGTAAGTGTTGGACGTCTGTCTGATTGACCGGCTCCAGTCAGTCATGTGAGCTGACATGATCCACCAATTATGCAAGATCCATGATATATCAGTTATCGCGATGTACTTATGATTGATTGATTTATTTATGGTATATGGGAAGCATCGTATACAAAAATATAGATTAATACATGACGACAGTGTATCTGACATAATGATATATATAACAGGTATACAAATACTAATACCGGATACATATGTACCGTCTCTGGGGGACATGACAGGTTAATCCAAGAATCAATTTTGTTCTGTGTGGGAATATCAATGATAACTTGGACGAAAAGTCAGACTATTAGTTGGCGTACGCTATAGGTTTCACATAATAATATCTTGGGAACAGTTTCTCCTTTTATGTTTTAAACAATTAATGATATTCATCTCCAACTTCTGACCAACATGAATTACAAACTCTTTCATTGTTCTCCCTATTTTTGCATCTTCCCGTTCCTACAGGTAAAGAATGGTTGCAGGTTCGAAACTTTAATAACGATAAATATAGATTTTCGGGCGGATTTTTCATATATTGTTAACATATATGATCTGTTTTAACAGTCGTTTTGAGCTCCAATATATTCCATATACCACAATCTGTAAAGATTAACTGCATTTTACTATCCTTAACATATATTATATTTTCCAGAAATTCTAAGCACTAAATTTGATATTAATTTGCACAAAGTATTTTCCAAACTCACCAAGCAACATATATGTAGGGTTTGACATTCTAAATTTAGGTTCTGTTTCACACTTCACATCCATATAGTAATATTTTTAATACAATGAAGTCATACAGCTGAAGAATACAGTCTATTACCAAACCTAAACTCTTGCATTTTCGTTTGAACTCATGTAATGCAATGTTAGCTAACTGAACGTTGTACTTTATCATGTCAATATAACGACCCGACCTACTGAATATGACACCTGAATACTTAAAGTTATTTACGACTTCAATGACTTCGTTTCTGTAATAAAATACGTCCCGTTGAAGTTTGTTACTACCAAATATTATAACTTTAGTCTTAGATATATTTACATTTCATGTCCACAAATCACAATAACAACTATACACATCAAGCATGTTGTTTAAACCTGTAGCTCATTCTGATTCGCCTTCAGTGACGTTCTTTGTTCGTGGACGTACATCATTCTACATCTTGTCGGTCTGTCTTCAACGTTGAGAGTTGAACTGACATGAAATAGGTCATTCCGTTAAATGTTTTGTTATAAACATTCATCAAGCTGACTTTGCATTGGTTGGATGTCGGAAGCCTGATCGAAATGCACAACGTGTTTTTATGTTTACGTATAATTATATAGTTCTGCCAAGCGTTTGATTCACGTCATTTTGTTCGTTCTAAAGTCACGACTATATATAATGCGGAACCTTATTTGAAATTTCGTTTGATGTCTGAAATAGTTCATATGTTATCCAGGTAAAATTATGACAGTAAACTCCCTTCCTGAGCACGAATTCGTCAAATATTCGCTTCTCGCATGTAGAAATTCTATTCTTTCGATTATTCAATGTGGTTTAAGGTCTTCACAGAGAATAACTTCTAACAAGATCGAAGAAGGAATCCCCCAGTCCCAATCCAAATCCTATTCTCAAAACTTCAGACGTTTATCATACAAAGAGTGTGTGTAATGATACTATACACACAAACGGGACACACAACGAAGGTGCATATATCAACACATACATACGTACATACATAGCACTAATCCCGTCATATACCAGAGAGTAGTTCGGGTATAGCCCAATTCGGAAAGGGTTTTATCTCCCTTGTTCCACTAGGGACATGTTGATGCAGAGAACTTCCGGTAAGTACCAAAGGTCTTTACAATTACTTTTAGTATTAAAATATTCTATATTTCTAGTAAATTAACTTCCTAAAATACACGAATACAGGATGTATCGGTTCATGTTTCTCAAAACTTGTGGTTTCTCAAAACGTTCAATCTTTGCATACTATAGTTATTTGCATGCATACAAACAGGCAGATGAACAGTATTTTAGGAATTATTTTCATTGCGCACTAAATCACATGCACTTCAAGCATTTCGCACTTTTTATTTCATCATCTCAGCATGCTTAAAGCACACACTCAGAAAATTAGGCCTACCTATATAATTCACATGATTTCTACGTTTGAAACGAATTGAGGAACATATGGAATTGAGACCATTTCAGTTAGAAGTTTGTGGTTTTAGCATAGATGTATTTTTTATCAACAGAAATGATCATAAGATTGACTAATCAAAACTAGAAGACTTAGGTATTTCTCTGTAAATTTAGTCTTATATACGTGCATTCGTGTAATTATCATTAATGTGTTCCCATAGCATTGGTTATTGTCTCAACATATTCAGGCACGGCGGAAGCAAATGGTGATTGGGCGGGCCACTATCACAACACAACTAGGCGAGGGTTCAGGGGCCGCCCAGGCCCCGGAAGCTCCAGGGGTCTTAGAAGGTCGGAGACGCATTCTAGCGTGTTTCCGGACAATTGGACAATCTACAGCCAGCCCTCGTCAACACTAACGTCAGATCGGACAACCTACAGCCAGCTGTCGTCAATACTAACGTCAGATCGGACAATCTACAGCCAGCCGTCGTCATAACTAACGTCAGATCGGACAATCTACAGCCAGCCATCGTCAATATTAACGTCAGATCGGACAATCCACAGCCGTCGTCAATACTAACGTAAGATCGGAGAATCAACAGTCAGCCGTCGTCAATACTAACGTCAGGTCAGAAAATCAACAGTCAGCCGTCGTCAATACTCAGGGGCGTCGTTAGGGGGGGGTCGTCCGGTGCGAACGACCCCCCCTTGGCCGCGCAAAAAAAAACAGAACAAAAGGCAAAACAAAAAACAAAAAACAAAAACAGAGAAAACAAAAACAAAATAAAAAAAGCATAAAAACATAAAAAAAAAACATAAAAATTACAGATAGAGTGCCAAGACGTGTAGTGGTGTGTAAAAGGCCCGTTTCGTTTGTGTCAAACCAGGAAGTCAAATGTAGTCCGGCATATTCTTCAATATCGATGCGGGTTTATGCGAAACAAATGGGAAAATAGAACCATAAATCTATATACATTGTGTTCAGATTTGTTTCCGAGAAAACGGGTAAAACGCATCTCCGGCAACCGGAGACCCTGGAGCTTCCGGGGCCTAGGCGGCCCCTGGACTCTCGCCTGTCAGGCTGTGACGATCGTTCATTTTAGCTTTGTGTAAATGAATCGCTATCATATTGGTTCTAATGTTCCATCATGTAAAGGTCATCGGTTTTTTATGTGTTCTTTTTATGTGATAAATATAACTAAACAGTCAAATGGATTCAGGCATGAAGTATGATTTTTTCAATATTGATGAGTGCTTATAAATGCGAAACATACGTGAAAATAGAACCACAAATCTGCATACATTACGTTCGAATTTATTTCTGGGAAAACTCCTAGAACGCGTCTCTGGAGATCTGGAACTTCGGAGCTTCCGGGGCCTAAACGGCTCGTGGACCCTCGCCTGTTGGGCTGTGAGGATTTCCTTGTTTTATCTGTGTGTGAATGAATCGTATCTGTAGGCATATTGGTTTCCCTCCCAAGAACTATAAGTCATCGTTTTGTATGTTTTAAATATAAGTAGAACGTCAAATGGATGAAGGCATGAGGTGCGATGTTTTCAATATCGATGCATGCTCATAATTGCGAGAAAAAAAATCGTGAAAATAGAATCATAAATGTGCATGCAGTATGATCAGTTTTATTTCCGGAAAAACGTTCAGAACGCATCTCCGGCTATCTAGGACCCCGGAGCTTCCGGGGCCTAGGCGGCCCCTGGACTCCCCGCCTGTTGGGCTGTGATAGTGGTCCCCAACTTTCAATTACGTTCCGACGCCACTGGGTTAGCCTACGAGGTATATAGGCCCAAAGCGTTATTATTGTGTTTTCAACATGACAAAGAGAATAAAATATAATATTGATATTTGACAAATGACGTGTTAGTTTAATTGTTGGAAATCGTTCAGAATGCATCTCAGGCCATCTAAGGTCTCAGAGCTGTAACCCTAAATCTGCATACATTATGTTCAGATTTGATTCCGGGAAAACGCTTAGAACGCATCTCCGGCGATCAAGGACCCCGGAGCTTCCGGGGCCTAGGCGGCCCCTGGACCCTCGCCTAAAGTGCTATGATAATCGACCCCCCTTTGAGAAATCCTAGCGACGCCCATGATACTAACGTCAGATCGGACAATCTACAGCCAGCCATCGTCAATACTAACGTCAGATCGGACAATCTACAGCCAGTCGTCGTCAATACCAACGTCAGATCGGACAATCTACAGTCAGCCGTCGTCAATACTAACGTCAGATCGGACAATCTACAGCCAGCCCTCGTCAACACTAACGTCAGATCGGACAACCTACAGCCAGCCGTCGTCAATACTAACGTCAGATCGGACAATCTACAGCCAGCCGTCGTCATAACTAACGTCAGATCGGACAATCTACAGCCAGCCGTCGTCAATACTAACGTCAGATCGGACAATCTACAGCCGTCGTCAATACTAACGTAAGATCGGAGAATCAACAGTCAGCCGTCGTCAATACTAACGTCAGATCAGAGAATCAACAGTCAGCCGTCGTCAATACTAACGTCAGATCGGACAATCTACAGTCAGCCGGCGTCAATACTTACGTCAGATCGGACAATCTACAGCCAGCAGTCGTCAATACTAACGTCAGACCGGACAATCTACAGCCACCCGTCGTTAATACTAACGTCAGATAGGACAATGTACAGCTACGTGGTCAATACTAACGTCAGATCGGACAATATACAGCCAGCCGTCGTCAATACTAACGTCAGATCGGACAATCTACAGCCAACCGTCGTCAATACCAACGTCAGGTCGGACAATATACAGTCAGCCGTCGTCAATACTAACGTCAGATCGGACAATCTACAGCCAGCCGTTGTCAATACTAACATCAGATCCGACAAGCTACAGCCAGTCCTCGTCAATACTAACTTCAGATCGGACAATCTACAGCCAGCCGTCGTCAATACTAACGTCAGATCGGACAATCTACAGCCAACCATCGTCACTACTAACGTCAGATCGGACAAACTACAGCCATCCGTCGTCAATACTAACGTCAGATCGGACAATCTACAGCCAGCCGTCGTCAATACTAACGTCAGATCGGACAATCTACAGCCAGTCGTCGTGAATACCAACGTCAGATCGGACAATCTACAGCCAGCCATCGTCACTACTAACGTCAGATCGGACAATCTACAGCCAACCATCGTCAATACTAACGTCAGATCGGACAATCTACAGCCAGCCATCGTCAATACTAACGTCAGATCGGACAATCTACAGCCAGTCGTCGTCAATACCAACGTCAGATCGGACAATCTACAGTCAGCCGTCGTCAATACTAACGTCAGATCGGACAATCTACAGCCAGCCCTCGTCAACACTAATGTCAGATCGGACAACCTACAGCCAGCCGTCGTAAATACTAACGTCAGATCGGACAATCTACAGCCAGCCGTCGTCATAACTAACGTCAGATCGGACAATCTACAGCCAGCCGTCGTCAATACTAACGTCAGATCGGACAATCTACAGCCGTCGTCAATACTAACGTAAGATCGGAGAATCAACAGTCAGCCATCGTCAATACTAACGTCAGGTAAGAGAATCAACAGTCAGCCGTCGTCAATACTAACGTCAGATCGGACAATCTACAGTCAGCCGGCGTCAATACTTACGTCAGATCGGACAATCTACAGCCAGCCGTCGTCAATACTAACATCAGATCGGACAATCTACAGCCAGCCATCGTCAATACTAACGTCAGATCGGACAATCTTCAGCCAGCCGTCGTCAATACTAACGTCAGATCATACAATCTACAGCCAACCGTCGTCAATACTAACGTCAGATCGGACAATCTATACTCAGCCGTCGTCAATACTAACGTCAGATCGGACAATCTACAGCCAGCCGTTTTCAATACTAACGTCAGACCGGACAATCTACAGCCACCCGTCGTCAATACTAACGTCAGATAGGACAATGTACAGCTGCGTGGTCAATACTAACGTCAGATCGGACAATATACAGCCAGCCGTCGTCAATACTAACGTCAGATCGGACAATCTACAGCCAACCGTCGTCAATACCAACGTCAGGTCGGACAATCTACAGTCAGCCGTCGTCAATACTAACGTCAGATCGGACAATCTACAGCCAGCCGTTGTCAATACTAACATCAGATCCGACAAGCTACAGCCAGTCCTCGTCAATACTAACTTCAGATCGGACAATCTACAGCCAGCCGTCGTCAATACTAACGTCAGATAGGACAATGTACAGCCAGTCGTCGTCAATACTAACGTCAGATCGGACAATCTACAGCCAACCGTCGTCAATACCAACGTCAGGTCGGACAATCTACAGCCAGCCGTCGTCAATACTAACGTCAGATCGGACAATCTGTGGCCATCCCTCGTCAATGCTAACGTCAGATCGGACAATTTACCGCCAGCCGTCGTCAATGCTAACGTCAGATCGGACAATCTACAGCCAGCCGTCGTCAATACTAACGTCAGATCGGACAATCTACAGCCAGCCGTCGCCAATGCTAACGTCAGATCGGACAATATACAGCCAGCCGTCGTCAATACTAACGTCAGATCGGACAATCTACAGCCAGCCGTCGTGAATACTAACGTCAGATCGGAGAATCTACAGCCAACCGTCGTCAAAACTAACGTCAGATCGGACAATCTACAGCCAGCCCTCGTCAATTTCCACGTTCATAATCGAAAGACCTTATAAACACAACGTCATTAGCTGATAACTCCTCCATGCATCATTCGTCCTCAAATATCTTTGAAATCGAACTGACCATAAATCGCGATCTGAAATCAAACTTGAATGGCCAAAGGAAATCTACTTCTGTTCAGTAATAGACATTTTGTTATACCAACAGGTAATTTTGTTACACCAACGGGTAATTTTTTACGGAACTTTACTAAAAATATCGCAATGTCATCCACACCTGGGTCTATTCTTCCAAGACGATTACAAATGGGGAACCATATTGATCATATGATTAACACAAACTTAAATTCAAGTTAGGCAGAAATGCCCCGTCATATATTTATCTGTGTTTTGTGGATTCAATCATAGAGTACGCCTCCGTGGCGCGGAATGATTGCACCCTTATTAAAAAAAAATACTATCCGTCCGGCGAATTGTCTCGGGCCTACCAATGTTCGCTAGAAGGGTTTATATTTATTTTGAAACAGGTTGGAAAACATTGAAAGTCAGAAGGGAAGTCATGAAAAAGTTTCTGAATATATTTGTGATTAATCACCCCATTAGTTGGAGAGAACACGCCCTGCGACCGTAGAATTATCTCAACTGCCTAATTCCCACAACTAGGCTTAATATCTTTAAAACTTCCTTTAAACCTGCAATTACCATATAATCGTAGAATAGCAATGAAACTAGCAATGACATATTTTATAGACTGGTAAACACAATTTTATGTTCCCATAAATTTCTAAAATTGATAAACCTACAGGATTCAGACCAATGCGAGTTTTGCCAAGAAGAACCCGAAACTCCGGAACAAGAAACCTAAACTCCGGAACATATATTTTATTATTGTAGAATAACCTCTAATTTCTGGACTCAAATGACTGGCAGGCTGGTATTTTACGATCAGGCTACCATGAACATTACTTTGAAGTTTATTATATTTGGAGATATAAATGGGAAAGACAAGGTACAAATGCCATTTTTTATTAGCTAAAAGATATATATATTCCGGTAAACGGAAACAATTGCATCTTGAGGCTCGCAAAAATATACTGAACTACTATTATCAAACAGAGTAAATTGCTTTTTACTGCAATAGTGACCATGAAGTTTTTGAAGATAGATGGAAACACTGGAAGGTACCTGTTCAAAACAGCCCACCCTGCTGATATTGATTAATTTGCTCCTGTATATCCTGTATTCCAGTAATTAATACTTGGTGAATATATTTTGTAAACTGTATATTGCATATATTGCGGACCTGAATAAAAAAAAATATTATAAAAAATAATAGTTGGCCCCCCTGGTGGCACCATCTTTGAGTGTGTGCGGACAGAAGAAAAACCCAAGTGATACTTGTGGCATCATATCCGCGTACCGAATTCGAAAAGGTGTATATGGACAGAACGGTACAGATTTATATATACCAAATTTGCATTTACTCAATGCAGCCGTTCCATTGCATTTGTCATGGAAACGAAATTTTAAGTTAGTCCAGGTGGCGCCACCTGTGTACATATATTGATAGAATGCTACCCCAAGTCACATATTATGACTTGATATACAAACACCAAATTTGGAAATAACCCGTTTAAGTCGTTCTAATTTTATAGTCAGAAAACAAAATTCAATTGGCTCTAGGTGGCGCCTCCTCACCGGTGGACGGAATGCAATCCAAAGTGTCACAAGATATTGCTGTCTGAAATTTGAAAAGAACCTAGAATGTGGCGCCATCTGGATACAAATCCTAAATGATATTGTGATAAGACATCCACATACCAAACTTCAAAAGAATCCGTTCAGTTATTCTAATTTCCGGCGGCGCAGCGCCACCGGATATCTGAATTCAGTAAACATGGGAGCGGCCACCTTGATATTGGACGAGTAACAGGTGTTTTCTCGAGCCATACTTCACAGACTTGCCGTGGAGTGAGCCAACTAAATTCATATCGTAAAACGACAGGATTGTATCACCCGTTCGTGGTTAACACATTAATATTAATTCTGTTATAATGAATTCATCGAACACACGTCCTTTAGTACTACTTTATTATGGCTGAGAGACCAAATCGATGACCATACATGATCAAGTTGTTCACCTGTACGTCTGCAGCAAAATGTTTGAGATTGAACTGCGAGTTAATAAAAACTCGAAACAGTAAAACACGCGGATCGGATTCGTGTGTAGAGAAAGTCGATCTAGGCTTAATTTACAATGACACACATCAATAAAAAAATAGTGGCTTGATGATGGGTCCCATATAATGCCACAGCGCGAACTCTTACATCAGGCTATATGAAGTGACCTAATACGTCAACCAGAGAAAATTACTTTCAAAGTCCTAGTTGGACATGCGGTTCATATGCACATTTTGCCAGCAAGCACTTAACTTCCGGCTAACCCCACACT
This sequence comes from Hanleya hanleyi, assembly GCA_036873755.1. Taxonomy (NCBI): domain Eukaryota; kingdom Metazoa; phylum Mollusca; class Polyplacophora; order Lepidopleurida; family Hanleyidae; genus Hanleya; species Hanleya hanleyi. Next base: position 27,308 of record JAVTVY010000552.1, read on the forward strand.
TTTCAGATGGGTCCTTGTGCGAACTATATGAGTCAAACCTTTAATGAAAACAAACAAATCGACGTTATTTTTAACCATAATGGTGCATCGTGACCTGTATTCAGCAGTTGCACACGAAATCGGCTTGTAATACGCAGATTATAAGCTACAAACGTTTCCGCCGGCATTGATGCATCTGCATCAATAAGTTTTCTTGTATTATTACGTGGTCTGGACCTTTAGCCATATGGACAAAAGCAGTCTGAAATGACATCTCGTGGCATCTTGATAACCACATACCAAATTTCGAAAGAATCCTTAGAGTCGTTCTAAATTTATTGTCCAGAAAGAAAAAAAATCACCAGTAGATGCCATCACCTAGAGAATACGTGGGCGAAATGCAATCCCAAGCATTATCTTGTGGAATGTTAGACATATACTAACTTTGGGGAACAAATAATTAAGTTGTCTAAAAGCTAGTGCTGAAACGGGTAACCGATTAACCGTAACCGGTTAGAAAGTCGCGACTGTTCGGTTACAAATGTCCAACCATATCCCATAGAGAGAGAGAGAGATAGAGAGAGAGAGAGAGAGAGAGAGAGAGAGAGAGAATTAAGGTTCAGCGATATTTCAGCTATATAGTGACGATCACACAAAATTTTAAGTATTCAAGTTAATAACTTAGTAATCCAACACTTCAAACATACACACATTAAAACTTATGCAACAAACCGATTTCTCTCAAATAACCTAAGATGCAGTCCTCTTTCACCCGACTAAAAAGATCTTCTAAAGTAGTTGCTCGATAAAAAGAATCTCTTGCAATCTTAAAATCTATAGAGACGATAAGAATATGTTTCACTGTGAGATCTTCGTGGCATGGAATACACCTTGGGACTGGCTCTTTTTTAAGTAAATGTTCGTGAGTTAATCGTGTATGGCCGATTCTACATAGCCTGATCATGGCTTGATTGGAACACTCGTCACAAATAAAACGGGAAAGCAAGATCGACTATTTGCCACCACTTTACTTACTCTTACCGAGGAAAACAGAAAAGCTGTGTGGAGATTATTCATATTGAACTCGTATCCAGTGAAGTTTGGAGAAGCAACATACGCCACCATATCGTTGCTTGTTGTTGTTGTTGTTGTTCTTGAAAACAAAATGACAAATTACCCCACAAATGACAGGGCTACTGATGAGTCAAGGGACGAGTCGACGTGAGGTTTGATAAAAGATAACTGAGTAAATGTAAAAATGTATCCATCGAGTTTCTTTTGTTTATTGTATTGAGAAATGATGATCTGGTAAAGTCGCTGAAACACAAACTACCAAATTAGCATTGTTGGGAGATAATCTGAGACGGTTCTGTACATGTCATCATATAGCTGCGTAATTATCTCCCATGTGGTTGTCTGATCTGAAGCAAAATGAAAGAGCTTACATATCAAAGTCAGGTACACTAATTTCTTAAGGTAAAATGATGGTATATGATCTACCACAACTGTGATGTTATCAGTCTTGGTAAAGAGTGGTTGTAGAACACAACGTGGCATCAAAGTCAACACATCTTGTATTAACTCCCAATGATGACTGTCTATTCATGTAAGTGGCAAGAGAGGTTACATTCATCGAATCCGCTGATCTCACATGACATGGCCGTTATCTAATGAAATTTCAGACTTGGAAATTCGGTTGTGATATCTTGTCGGTATCATTGTCGGCAGCTTGTGTTTAAAAGTCGTCAATACTAACGTAAGATCGGAGAATCAACAGGCAGCCGTCGTCAATACTAACGTCAGGTCAGAGAATCAACAGTCAGCCGTCGTCAATACTAACGTCAGATCGGACAATCTACAGTCAGCCGGCGTCAATACTTTACGTCAGATCGGACAATCTACAGCCAGCCGTCGTCAATACTAACATCAGATCGGACAATCTACAGCCAGCCATCGTCAATACTAACGTCAGATCGGACAATCTACAGCCAGCCGTCGTCAACACCAACGTCAGATCGGACAATCGACAGCCAGCCATCGTTAATACTAACGTCAGATCGGACAATCTTCAGCCAGCCGTCGTCAATACTAACGTCAGATCATACAATCTACAGCCAACCGTCGTCAATACTAACGTCAGATCGGACAATCTATACTCAGCCGTCGTCAATACTAACGTCAGATCGGACAATCTACAGCCAGCTGTTGTCAATACTAACGTCAGACCGGACAATCTACAGCCACCCGTCGTCAATACTAACGTCAGATAGGACAATGTACAGCTACGTGGTCAATACTAACGTCAGATCGGACAATATACAGCCAGTCGTCGTCAATACTAACGTCAGATCGGACAATCTACAGCCAACCGTCGTCAATACCAACGTCAGGTCGGACAATCTACAGTCAGCCGTCGTCAATACTAACGTCAGATCGGACAATCTACAGCCAGCCGTTGTCAATACTAACATCAGATCCGACAAGCTACAGCCAGTCCTCGTCAATACTAACTTCAGATCGGACAATCTACAGCCAGCCGTCGTCAATACTAACGTCAGATAGAACAATGTACAGCCAGTCGTCGTCAATACCAACGTCAGGTCGGACAATCTACAGCCAGCCGTCGTCAATACTAACGTCAGATCAGACAATCTGTGGCCATCCCTCGTCAATGCTAACGTCAGATCGGACAATCTACAGCCAGCCGTCGTCAATACTAACGTCAGATCGGACAATCTACAGCCAGCCGTCGCCAGTGCTAACGTCAGATCGGACAATATACAGCCAGCCGTCGTCAATACTAACGTCAGATCGGACAATCTACAGCCAGCCGTCGTGAATACTAACGTCAGATCGGAGAATCTACAGCCAACTGTCGTCACTACTAACGTCCGATCGGACAATCTACAGCCATCCGTCGTCAATACTAACGTCAGATCGGACAATCTACAGCCAGCCGTCGTCAATACTAACGTCAGATCGGACAATCTACAGCCAGTCGTCGTCAATACCAACGTCAGATCGGACAATCTACAGCCAGCCATCGTCACTACTAACGTCAGATCGGACAATCTACAGCCAGCCATCGGCAATACTAACGTCAGATCGGACAATCTACAGCCAATCGTCGTCAATGCCAACGTCAGATCGGACAATCTACAGTCAGCCGTCGTCAATACTAGCGTCAGATCGGACAATCTACAGCCAGCCCTCGTCAACACTAACGTCAGATCGGACAACCTACAGCCAGCCGTCGTCAATACTAACGTCGGATCGGACAATCTACAGCCAGCCGTCGTCATAACTAACGTCAGAGCGGTCAATCTACAGCCAGCCGTCGTCAATACTAACGTCAGATCGGACAATCTACAGCCGTCGTCAATACTAACGTAAGATCGGAGAATCAACAGTCAGCCGTCGTCAATACTAACGTCAGATCAGAGAATCAACAGTCATTCGTCGTCAATACTAAAGTCAGATCGGACAATCTACAGTCAGCCGGCAGCAATACTTACGTCAGATCGGACAATCTACAGCCAGCAGTCGTCAATACTAACATCAGATCGGACAATCTACAGCCAGCCATCGTCAATACTAACGTCAGATCGGACAATCTACAGCCAGCCGTCGTCAACACCAACGTCAGATCGGACAATCGACAGCCAGCCGTCGTTAATACTAACGTCAGATCGGACAATCTTCAGCCAGTCGTCGTCAATACTAACGTCAGATCATACAATCTACAGTCAACCGTCGTCAATACTAACGTCAGATCGGACAATCTATACTCAGCCGTCGTCAATACTAACGTCAGATCGGACAATCTACAGCCAGCCGTTGTCAATACTAACGTCAGACCGGACAATCTACAGCCACCCGTCGTTAATACTAACGTCAGATAGGACAATGTACAGCTACGTGGTCAATACTGACGTCAGATCGGACAATATACAGCCTGCCGTCGTCAATACTAACGTCAGATCGGACAATCTACAACCAACCGTCGTCAATACCAACGTCAGTTCGGACAATATACAGTCAGCCGTTGTCAATACTAACGTCAGATCGGACAATCTACAGCCAGCCGTTGTCAATACTAACATCAGATCCGACAAGCTACAGCCAGTCCTCGTCAATACTAACTTCAGATCGGACAATCTACAGCCAGCCGTCGTCAATACTAACGTCAAGTCGGACAATCTACAGCCAGCCATCGTCACTACTAACGTCAGATCGGACAAACTACAGCCATCCGTCGTCAATACTAACGTCAGATCGGACAATCTACAGCCAGCCGTCGTCAATACTAACGTCAGATCGGACAATCTACAGCCAGTCGTCGTCAATACCAACGTCAGATCGGACAATATACAGCCAGCCATCGTCACTACTAACGTCAGATCGGACAATCTACAGCCAGCCGTCGTCAATACTAACGTCAGATCGGACAATCTACAGCCAGCCATCGTCAATACTAACGTCAGATCGGACAATCTACAGCCGTCGTCAATACTAACGTAAGATCGGAGAATCAACAGTCAGCCGTCGTCAATACTAACGTCAGGTCAGAGAATCAACAGTCAGCCGTCGTCAATACTAACGTCAGATCGGACAATCTACAGTCAGCCGGCGTCAATACTTACGTTAGATCGGACAATCTACAGCCAGCCGTCGTCAATACTAACATCAGATCGGACAATCTACAGCCAGCCATCGTCAATACTAACGTCAGATCGGACAATCTACAGCCAGCCGTCGTCAACACCAACGTCAGATCGGACAATCGACAGCCAGCCGTCGTCAATACTAACGTCAGATCATACAATCTACAGCCACCCGTCGTCAATACTAACGTCAGATCGGACAATCTATACTCAGCCGTCGTCAATACTAACGTCAGATCGGACAATCTACAGCCAGCCGTTGTCAATACTAACGTCAGACCGGACAATCTACAGCCACCCGTCGTCAATACTAACGTCAGATAGGACAATGTACAGCTACGTGGTCAATACTAACGTCAGATCGGACAATATACAGCCAGCCGTCGTC
>JAVTVY010000553.1:0-33785 GCA_036873755.1 Hanleya hanleyi
AACATTGACATTCGGCTAAAGTGAAATGATTCTATTTGCCAACAGGGGACGTCTTTTCATACGTTATCATCGGAGTTATCTCCCACTAGTTCCTGTTTTTGTCACCAGGGCAACGAGTAGTCAATACGACCGAACATGGAAAAATCCTGATGTAAGATAAGGACCCGGATGTAAAACTACAATACCCAGGAAGTGCCCTTTGAACCTGCGCTACCCGGAAGTGACGTTATCGTACGCAGGAACACACACACACACACACATACGCGGTGCATCCTGTACCCTATAGCCCGTCGTTTCATACGTTATCATCGGAGTTATCTCCCACTAGTTCCAGTTTTTGTCACCAGGGCAATGAGTAGTCAATACGACCGAACATGGAAAAACCCTGATGTAAGATAAGGACCCGGATGTAAAACTAAAATACCTAGGAAGTGACCTTTAACCCTGCGCTACCCGGAAGTGACGTTATCGTAAGCAGGAACACACACACACACACATACCGGGTGCACCCACACTCTAGTGTATCCTATGCCCTACGGGCTATAGGGTATAGGGTGCACCCGGTATGTGTGTGTGTGTGTGTGTGTTCCTGCTTACGATAACGTCACTTCCGGGTAGCGCAGGGTTAAAGGTCACTTCCTAGGTATTTTAGTTTTACATCCGGGTCCTTATCTTACATCAGGGTTTTTCCATGTTCGGTCGTATTGACTACTCATTGCCCTGGTGACAAAAACTGGAACTAGTGGGAGATAACTCCGATGATGACGTATGAAACGACGGGCTATAGGGTACAGGATGCACCGCGTATGTGTGTGTGTGTGTGTGTGTGCCTGCGTACGATAACGTCACTTCCGGGTAGCGCAGGTTCAAAGGGCACTTCCTGGGTATTGTAGTTTTACATCCGGGTCCTTATCTTACATCAGGATTTTTCCATGTTCGGTCGTATTGACTACTCGTTGCCCTGGTGACAAAAACAGGAACTAGTGGGAGATAACTCCGATGATAACGTATGAAAAGACGTCCCCTGTTGGCAAATAGAGTCATTTCACTTTAGCCGAATGTCAATGTTTAACTCTATCATTCATCTTTGGTAGTTTCGTGAGACTAGTGTGGTACGGTTGTTCCAAAGCGTGTGTGTGTGTGTTTGTGTGTTTGTGTGTGTGTGTGTGTGTGTGTGAGTGTGTGTGTGTGTGTGTGTGTGTGCGCATGTGTGTGTGTGCGGGTGTGTGTGTGTGTGTGTGTGTGTGGTCATATAAGTTCGATTGTACAGTATTAGCCTCAGTCCGTACCCGATCTCTGACAGGAACCATGTCGAGTTCATGTCCGTTCTGTCAGAAGACGCTCTCTCGTCGCGATAGTATGGTCAGACATATGCGTCTAATGCATAGACAAGAGACACCACCGAGTCCCGTTATAGGTCCATCAAGTAGAGTACAACATCCCTATACGATGACGGTGAGTGAACCTTCGAAGGTCGTATTACCATGCGGAAGGTCGTATCACCATGCGGGCGGAAGTATTGTCCATGCGGACGATTTTTCCAGTTCCGGTAATAATGGTAAAAATACATATACTCCAGGTGAAACTTTTGGCTACCATGGTGATCAAAATGATACCGACGCTACTGACGCCGATGGCGAAGACAATGATGATGACAATGATAGTAAAGGTCGTGACGACGACACAGATGCTGACGGAGAAGTTACGGATGATGCTGATGATGATGATGATGATGATGATGATGATAATAACAATGCCGTCGAGGATGACGATTGTTTGTTGGATCACTTCGCGGATGAAGCGATTGATGATCATGAATCCGATATAAACGATCTTGCGGAAGTTTACGAAGAAGGCGGAGTGGATGAACCAATTGCGCATCAGATGGCATATGACAAGCTTTTACCTAGAATACAGACGAGGTTCCGAAATATCTACGTCCGTAATTTAAGGTTATGGCGAGAACTACGGAAGCACCCGATTCATCAGAAAGTAATGGCGACTAAGAAACGAATGTGTGAGGAAGACGACTTATCAAACGATGAAGCCGAAGAATCTGCCGTTGAGATGCGTAAATTCTTAATTAACAGACTTTTACCGCGCGAGTACACAAAACAACCGATCAAACCTGTTGATTAGTTGATTTCGCCACCAGGGCGTGCCGTTTCATAGGTTATCGCTATATCCTCAGCTCTTTCACGGGGTTATAGAAATGAAATCGACGTTTGGGTACTAGGATTGCTCAGTTTGTATTTTCGGTTTGAAACTGTCATTACTAAATTAATTTGTATGAATAAATATATACTTTGAACTTTAACAACCGATGTTGCGTTCTTCTTTCTTTCAGTCCCCGTCCAGAGTCGTTTCGATATGACTTTATATGGGCGATAGTCGGTTACAACGAGTATCCAGTGATAATAAATATACCATTCATAGATAGGTGTAGCAGCTCTTTATGGTTTTCCACAAAAGTTCATGAAAAGTTCTTAAAATCCACACAAGTCCAAGAATATTTCAAGAATAGTCCCTAAAAGTTCATGAAAAGTTCTTAAAATCCACACAAATCCAAGAATAGTCCAAGAAAAGTCCCTCACTCACTCACTCACTCACTCACTCACTGTCCCCAAAAGCTCATGAAAAGTTCCTAAAATCCACACAAGTCCAAGTTTAGTCCAAGAAAAGTCCCTCACTCACTCACTCACTCACTCACTCTCTCACACACACACACACACACACACACACACTCTGACTAACCATCGCATATACTATGTATAACGACACATGTCAATACCTCTTACATGTATATGTGTAATGAGATCAAAATAACAGAGAAAACTGCATGGATTGAATGAACCACAATTTTGTTCTTAAGGCTCTAGTTTTGTTGGCTATAAGATAAAGGGTAAAAATATATGTACTTCAGGTCAAACTGTTGGCTACCATGGTGATCAAAACGGACAATTGCAACAGCTCGGACACATAAAAACCCCGAATGACACCTGTCGGGCGAAACACGCGCAATCTCGGCATAAACTAACGCGACATTTTCCGCAAACTTCGACGCTTAATGGCTGATTACAGCTTTTGCAAACTCGGGGCGCGAATAAACGGGATAATCCTTCTACACATTTACGTGTTTTAATCTCCGGAAGTGAAGGGGAATTATTTAGAAGCAAGGTCGTTGGACTCCTTATACCCGCATTCCAATCATCGTCATTATAAACGGGCCGTGTTTCAACCACCCCATCTATGGCGAATACAGTCTCCAAACTAGGCCAACCGGAACTACCTAAAATGTCCGCATTTTCTCGTACGAATCCGACCCACGTAGAGTTGTTAGCCTATAAAAAATATAGAGTTGGAATATTAAAAGTGCGTAGCCCTTGTATTCAAATCAGTTATAATCGAACATTTACAACACCGTTCGCTATGTACATCGTTATATCGACAAAGTCGGTATTATCCGCGAGTATAGATCGCGATAAAATTACAATACTTACGGACAATTCTCTAGGTTCGCTGATATTTTTCAGTAAATTCGCCATTCCGAAGTAGACTATAAGTGGAATTCTATTAGAGATATATATATTTCGACAAACAATTCTCAAATAATGATCTATCTCACGATATGCCCATTCAACTCCCGCTATACGGTGATTGTATAATTACCCCCAATTAAAGCGATATCGGTCTGTAAATATAAACACTCAAACCCCCAATATTATCATATACTAATTGCAATCGAGTTCTACGCGCTATAATTGAAACACACGTTTATATCCAGACCGAGCGATTTCTGTTATGGGATCACACCTGTTACCAAAATAGACGCCCTTCGCATTGACAGGAATTAAAATCAATACAATTATATACCATGCCTCTAATACAGCGAGGTTGACTACATACCGTAATTAGTAGTCGAGTGTCACCGAGTGTTCGTTAATATTAATTGCAATTTGTAAAAACTTAACTGTCTACAATATATATGAACGTACAGAGTTTTCTTGCTATGAACCCGTACTATAGGACCTATACGAAATACCACCTTTTGTAAAAGCGGAATAAAACCTAAAATATAGACTATTTAAACGATTAACGTATGAATCCGGAAGATTTATTTATAATACCGTATGTAGATCTTTAATATTATATTCAGGTAGAATTATATGTAATTTATTAATATCCAGACGCAATAATTTATACGAATAAAAATTGATAATGACGTATGACAGCGCTCGGAGGCTATTTGGGAGGCTATGTGCATTTTTGGGAGGCTGGGGCCTGAAGTACGCCTATACAACTACTAACGTATATCTGAGAAACCTCCTGATTTTATCTGAGCATTTATATTTTATATCACGTCAAATCACGTTAGCACTTTACATTAATCTTCGCGGATGTGAAGACAGAAGCAATAGAGCAATATGAAGATATATGGCGTCATCACTATACTTCCATGTGCAGTATCATCGAAATTGATTCTCAAGCTATAGGTGATATAAAACCGAGGCGAATCAGAAAAAACACACCTCCACTTAACCAGAAGTGGAAGAAACACATGTGAATGTAAAAATAAACACACCAGATGTCGATGATCTAAAGGTCAAGTGATATTGTAATGACGTTCCTAGTGCCGAGTTGCAGGAATGCAAAACAAAAAAATGACTACTGCGAAATCATAGACCTTCCACTGCTATTTATAAGTTGGTATTTCCATTAGTTTTCGTTCAACTACCTTGATCGACTCGCCTATTTCTCATCCACAACATCTGCCGTAGAAAGGCTATGGTTTGGGTTAAAAATCTATATTAAACTGAAATCAATCCTGATTATATTTAAAGCAATAGTAAACTCTGCGTAAACTCGTGCTCGACATGACAGAATTGTGCCATCAGATTCCAAAAACACGGGTAGAAAAAATTAACAAAATTCTACAGCTGAGTAAACACCGATTTATCGATCACACTTTAACACTTTGTGATCTGCGACATGTTGGAATGACTGTGACGTTTGTGGGCCATACTATTTTTATGTAGATGGCGCTGCGAGAAATATGCCTTTGTCATCCGGGCTCTATCCCATAAGGTAAAGCATTAAACAACAACAACGGCAACATTAGCAGCGTTTCTTCTACTGCTATCGGGTGATGTGGCCTATATTCTTGCCTCAGAAGGAGAGCTTGTGAAATCATATGCAAAATGCCACATGTCAACCTGTATATCAATTCGACATTCATATATCACGATCCTCATAATCGTCTCGGAGCGTAAAGAAAGGTCCACCGATCTGTCAAAAGCCATCGACAGAATAATTTACAATTGGTCTCCATGTTATTAGCTACTCTGGCTTGGGCCCAACTACGTCACAGGAATAATGTCAGGTGATATTTAAAGGATTTTCATTGGCTAACGGCTCTCGGGCTTGTTAAAATGGCGACTTCCACGGATTATTGATCTGGGCAATAGTTCTGATGTTCAAAATGATCTCATTCATTCGGAATTACTAGAAAAGCTGATTTGTTTTGTTTTTCGAATACTAATGATATAGTTCTTTCGATATACGTATGCATCATCTTAGGGTTTTCTATTCCTTTAATATAAACTGTGTAAACCCTAACCTCGTGCTGGCCACGGCACTCTCGTGTGCCACATCCCTTTCCAGTTATAATGGCATAATTATTGCACCCAGTTTAACGTTTAACCAAAACGTCCGAAAACATTGCGCACCAATAGTTGTTAATTGTTAACTTAAATTAGTAAACACAAGCTAATTATCGTTATCTTATTCCTATCATCATTTAGCCTATATGGTGTTTTCAACTTCGGTTAACGAACGTTCGATCTCTATACATTGCATACAGGCTATGACACAGAAAGAATTCCCGCGTCAATAATCTAAAGATCCGTCCCATATCCAAATATCCACCTGCAGGCCTAAACTACAAATATAAACAAAAAGAAAGTGGTGAACACTTTTCAAAGAATGTGATTAGAGAAACGTGGCTGAAACATCATTGGACTCAAAAGTGTCGGATATTTGTGGAATTTAAAGCCGTTTGTCGCCTCTATCTTCCAAGTATCTCGCTTGTGTTCAGTAGCACACCTGTTTCACTGGACGGCCTCCCCTACCAATTAAACGCAACATATAATTGTGATGGGAAAAGATGTCGGCGTACTGACATCGAATCTGCCAACATCATCAAAGAAATGTGTAGCCGTACCCCAGTTAAGAGATCTCCTGTTTTCCCCAACGTCTGGTTTCACATAGTATTGTTGTTTCAGTAACTGGATTCACTTTTGTTAAATCGGCCTCCTAATTTTAAGATTTTCTAACTAGAGTCTGAATAATGTGCGTGTTGTTATAGTAGTGTTGGTGGCTACAGGTATTTGTGTACAAAACGTTATGTGTTTAGGCCAATGTATAATAAAATTAAAAGTAGATGATCTATTATACAACAATAAAATTGAATTCCTTTGTGCCTTTTAACGTTATCATTTCATCATAAAATATAACTTTAATGAACAACAAACAAGGTAATTTAAAGGAATAGTAAACTCTGCGTAAACTCGTGCTCGACATGACAGAATTATGCCATCAGATTCCAAAAACACGGGTAGAAAAAATTAACAAAATTCTACAGCTGAGTAAACACCGATTTATCAATCACACTTTAACACTTTGTGATCTGCGACATGTTGGAATGACTGTGACGTTTGTGGTCCACACTATTTTTATGTAGATGGCGCTGCCAGAAATATGTCTTTGTCATCCGGGCTCTATCCCATAAATTAAAGCATTAAACAACAACAACGGCAACATTAGCAGCGTTTCTTCTACTGCTATCGGGTGATGTGGCCTAATATTCTTGCCTCAGAAAGAGAGCTTGTGAAATCATATGCAAAATGCCACATGTCAACCTGTATATCAATTCGACATTCATATATCACGATCCTCATAATCGTCTCGGAGCGTAAAGAAAGGTCCACCGATCTGTCAAAAGCCATCGACAGAATAATTTACAATTGGTCTCCATGTTATTAGCTACTCTGGCTTGGGCCCAACTACGTCACAGGAATAAAGTCAGGTGATATTCAAAGGATTTTCATTGGCTAACGGCTCGCGGGCTTGTTAAAATGGCGACTTCCACGGATTATTGATCTGGGCAATAGTTCTGATGTTCAAAATGATCTCATTCATTCGGAATTACTAGAAAAGCTGATTTGCTTTGTTTTTCGAATACTAATGATACAGTTCTTTCGATATACGTATGCATCATCTTAGGGTTTTCTGTTCCTTTAATTTGAACGAACTCACTCTGTGGATCAGCTAGGGCACAGAATGTCGAACATTAAAAGTGTATTGTTATTCGCGAACGACCACGAATCACCGATGCAGATGCGTTTGAGCTGTTGAAGAAGACGTTGCTGGATTGAAAAAATGTAATGTACTGTTAGCTTCAATGATTTGGTTATAACGAGAGGAAGATTTATTTCATAATTTACCATGGATTCGTTTATTGGTCTTTGCAAAATGCCTCGAATACGTTACGATAATTTTTTTCCGGCTGATTTCGTGGGGTAAATAGATGCGTCATATGCGTTATTCACACGGTAGTCGTCTTCTATTAAGAGATTCCGAAGGTCCATAATCCAAACTGCAAGCGTCTGGCTCGTCATTCATAATTATGCCGTCGTCCGTTGAAGAATTTCGGCGTCCATAATCCAAAAAATCTATTCCATATAACAGCACTAGGACCAAATTTAGAAAGACAATCATAGTATACATAACCGTAGGCTAGTTTCCTGCAAGAGAGAAGCGGTCAACTGTTTTCAATGATGCCGGCAAGACATCATCACGTTCCAAAAAATATAAAATCCGTATCGCTGATCAGTATTCTTAATCCATATGATATTCATTGTGAAGCCGTCATCCAGAAAACGAGGTATTTCAGTCACGCTTTGATTGTGACTGTTTATATGAGCATCATGAGGATCTTGAAGTGCATGGGTTCATACGGCCCCTAGCCCCGGGTTAAGCGGAATTAGACACATGTTACGAAATGTAACGCCATAGATCTTGCAAGTTACGCCCGTATTTTGCTATCAGCATGCGATATGTATCACCAAATTTGAGAAACTCATTGGAGGCGCTTGGTGGTATAGCCCTGTTTTCTGAGTTTTTGCAACAATGTTTTGTGACGTTGATTAAAATCGTCACATTTATAACACAGGATCTAGCAAATGCTACTAGTCAAGATATGTATACGCCATATGCAGGTCCCACTGGAATATTATTGTCCAGAAAGGAATAGTTTACGATTTCGAAATTGTAATCATCTCTTTTGTCATAAAGTCGACGAAATAATTTGTCAAAATAATCGAGAATCGATCTGATTCATGAAGTCCTGTCAAAGTTTCAATTGTCCTTTCAATGCAGAGAGGGAGAGAGAATTACGGTTTAACGATATTTCAGCTATATAGCGACAATTAAACAAGATTCTAAGTACTCAAGCCAATATCTTAACAATACAGCACATTAAAACATACATTAAAACTTATGCAACAAACCGATTTCTCTCAAATAACCCAAGAATCAGTCCTCCCTCACCTGACTAAAAGATCTTCCAAAGCAGTCGCTCGATAAAAAGAATCTCTTATAATCGCAAAACCTATACAGTCGATAAGAATATGTTTCACTGTGAGATCTTCGTGGCATGGAATACAACTTGTGATTGGCTCCTTTTTAGTAAATGTTATTGAGTTAATCGTGTATGGCATCAACACTTTTGGCCGATACTCTATTATGCCATACGTGTGATGATACATGATACGCTTTCAAACCACTGAACATGGTAATATGAGACATATGTGTTATGATACACGTAAACGTACTATATATTTTCATCTGAAACAAGTTTTAGTAAAACTGACACAAATTTTCCTAGACGCTCATAACATGATCGCCCAGACCCGATAGAATTAGGAATCTCGCTTGATTAATATAATTCAAAGATTCAGTGAGTATATGGGGTTCTCGCTTCAAACACTCAAAAAAACAATCTAGCACATGAATGGACAGATTTCTGGTCGACATAAAATTGTCTCTCTCTGTATATTTCTCCATCCAAAAACGGAGCGTTTAATAAACAGTACTGTTGGACACATGTGTATAGAATTCGGCGATTATAAATTCCTTACGTGCATCTGCTCAATTTCTTCTACTCTTTGGTTCAGTTGCTGACCATGGACGAGAAACACCTGGTTTGACACATGTGATATTAAATTATTTGAAATGGCATGGTAATTATACATACCCGACACATTATATGCGCCACATTTTATCCACATTTATGTACCTTCAGTCCGACCACCAATGATGAATTTCTCGTCAATTATAACAAATTTCGTCGAGAATTAATCATCTTTTGCGTTTTTCCTCCTAGGTCAGATGCGGTAATGATGTATTCCAATACATGTATACCTCCACATACTTGCAGTGGGGTTAGTTTCCTCGAACACGCACCGAAATAAGGGAATTAATAAATATAATGAGTACAATTACCAGGCATCCTGTCAGACCTTAATTTTTTCAGGGAATCAAAGATCAGAAATCTAATATTTCACTATCAACGAATATTAAAAAAAAATGACATTATCCTCAATCCCATCTGGCATGAGCTACGTGTGTACGACGACCTGCTGGGAGAGCGGCAATTTAACCAAACCCTTAAAATATTTTCCCGTACACCTGCCTGGAGATATAAACCGCAAATTATAGATACGGACCATAGATACGGACCAATCTTCATAAAAATTGCAAACAACCTTTGTCTATTGCAGCGGGGTTACAATAACGTCAATTTATAAAAAAAATTGTGCAGAAATAGCTAATTTCTGAATACCTCTCACCGCTTTTGATCGTTCAATTGAGGTAGTCAAACGATCGCTACATCTGGGATAGTGTTAATAAATTTAAGCGTCAGTTTCGACATTCTGTGCCCTAGCGTTATCTGTGAACGAATCCATAATCGAAATGACCCGATTCACCTTGTGTGATTCATGAATTTGACAGATCGCTTGATCTGGTAATCCAAATTGTTCGACCCAATGACACATTCTTCGTTTTGGCTTTGTTGAGTCTGTGAATTGGTGAACACAGCGAACTGAATTGTTTCTCAATTGATTTCTTTGACAAGACATCAACAAGTTGAAGGCGTAAATACAAATGTTTCTAAAGCTTTCGACTTAGTTAACCACAGGCTGTTAATTCTCAGAGATTCAGCAGGGACGAGACAAGGGAATGGTTGGTTGGTTGGCTGGTTGGTTGTTTGAATTTTAAGGTCGCGCCTAACCTTATTGGTCACACGGCGACGATGACCCAAACAAACACACCCCAACAAAACCCTAACCCCAACAAAAACCCAACCAAAACTACAAAAAAAATTGAATTTCGAATTTTGAAAATTAGGCTCTGCAGACACTGATCACAATGGATCCTCAGAGAGCCCAATCTGTTTGGTAATTTAATCTACCTCCTGTGTCAGACAAACATGGTATGGTGAACCATGCTGCCCTAAGCTGGAGGGCTGACAAGGGAATGAGAAGAAGTTCTAGGTGGGCTACGAAACTTTGCCATGGATGATGCTCCGAAGATATGTCAACTATTTTCATACAGATATTAGAATTTCCACTGACTAGCTTTGCATAATAAAGCCGGGTAAGCACTCTAAAAATGACAAGCAACTCATTGTGACTCAATATTTCGGTTTATTTCTTCAAACCATCGTCAAAGGTAATTTTACAGAGAAACCTAACAATTATTTCAACACCTTACCTGTATATATACCGTTAGGTTTCTCTGTAAAATTACTCCTGGCGATGGTTTGAAGAAATAAACCGAAATATTGAGTCACAATGAATTGCTTGTCATTCTTCGGAGTGCTTATCCTGCTTTATTTTCATACAGGTCAGATAATTATTGGACTATATCTTTCCTGCACAAATTTCAATTTCATCTTGTGAATATCTGGTTGTGTCTCTTCTCACTGCTGAGTTAATCCGTGTACAACTTTCAACCAGGCACCTTGATATTACAATTACTGACCATTGGAGACTTGTACAATGTCAACTGTCGATTTTGGCCAAGTCAACCAGTAAGCTGAGATCTCTTTGATAATGTTGGTTTTCCACATTTTCTTTGTGTAATCCATGGGTGATCATAAAGATTGTATTGTTTCATAAATGACTCAACAATGTTACGGTACTTTACTTTGATGTACATTAGAAGGCCAGCGTCGTCGAGAGCACCAAGTGCCCGTATTATTTTTATGCTTTGTGCCGATTCATATTCGAGGAAATGGGGCAACTACGCCTTCGTCCATGTATTTCGTGATTTCCTCGTTATAGTCAAAATACAGATTGATCAAGATCGCATACGAAATTAGAACGATTTTTAGAAGAACGTCTTCGGCATGTGCTTGACCTTCAGGCGTAAATGTCGAAATCGAGAATTCTGGGAAATATCTTGGCGAGTCTTACGCTCGTAATGAGTCAAAATACGAACCATGTAAAAGTGATTTCTTCAAAATTTCTGTTCTTCCGCGATGAAAAGTGGACAAAAACTATTTTATCTCAAATCACATTAATATTTACTAACTTATCATGCAGTTTTTTGTGGAGAAATTGCGTAAATATAAAATTCGGAAAATCTGACCGAAAAATCGACAAAAATCCCATTCTTGAAAATGACGTCACTGCGACGTCATCGAAGCGACCATCTTGAATTTGTTTTACATTTTCTGGTAGAGCTTGCCCCAAGGGTATGGTGTGGTAATTTTCAGCTCCCTAGCTCAAGGGGTAAGACAAATAATTAGGTGGAAGGGGGGGGGGGGGCGGCATTTCGCCCCCCCCCCCCAGGCCAGTATACGTCCCAAGAAGCCCAGACCAGATAGGGTTAAGTGATATTTAGATTCCGATTCTGCACGTTCCGGTTGTGTCATATATTTCTTGTGACGAACACAGACGGTGCCATTGGAGGATTGCAGGCGTCAGATCCGACATTCAGTAGTCGGCCGTCGTCCATTTCCTCATTAATAATCGCAAAACATGTATTCGTATGACAGTGAGCAACAATTCTAATTATTCATGCAATGAAAATTTAAGAAAAACGCAAGATGGTTTCCTGCAACAAAGAAGCGGTTTCCTGCAACAAAGAAGCAGTCAACATTTCCAAAAGATGAGAGCAAGACATAACGATGTTTTTTACATAAACTTTATACAAATGAATGTCCAAGTCGTTTTCTGGACTGTGGTGTATCTCACTCACGTTTTCATTGTGGTCGTTCACTTGAAATCCACGAGAATTCAAATATAGTATTATGCCTCCACTGAAAACTTTAGAAAACACCAAAAGAGTGCCTACAAGAGAGAAGCGGTAAACATATTGCTGATGTAAGTAATGCATCAGGGTATTCTTTGAAGTCGTTTTCTAGAGTATGGTGTACTCAGTCACTTTATGCTGAAGCACTGGCTTACATGTTTTTCGACGGCATAATAACTTTATCGAGTAATCCGATGTGAATCCATGGCCAAGCAGCTATTTCTGAACGAAGAAAACGGTGTATGCGGTTATGTCTGGTTGTATTCGGAACGATTTTATTCTAATATATAACCCTATTTTCTATGGATAATTATATATCAGGGAAATGATTCAACATGTCTGAGTTTAGCTGTAATCACTGTTATCAATAATCCTAGGTTGGCCACATTATTTCCGGCTGGGTTAGTATAATTGCATACCTGATTGTCCCCTAATTGGAACCATTATTCTAAACGTCCCATATTTCATTCCTCAGTATCAGTTAGCAAAATTTACTCAATATAAATATGTATCCGCCTACATCATCTGTCATCTTCATTTTGAAATTACTCATGTAATCACGATAATATCCCTCTGTATCCACTCTTTACTTTCTTAACTTCATCGTTATCCATATGTAATTTCCACAATACAGCATCTTTTCTTGTGAACCGTTTCTTTCTTTGGGGGTTGCTTGCGGGAGTTCACAGATTTTATTTAAAATCTCATAATTTCATAAATGCCAATGCTGATCATAACAGTGCAATAAGGGACCGGTCAAAATTTATCTTGGGTGGGGGGGGGGAGCATTGAAAAATATAGCTAAAAAAGTGCCACCCCCCACCCTCAAGTGATCTTTAAAAAGTTATTGACCTCTCTCGGAGTCCTAAAAAAAGTTCTGACCCTCCCCCAATGAGACCTCCGCAACTGAGAAGCAAATTCACAGAAGTCAGTACATTTGTATATATTTAATGGTAAGGCTGTATGCAAATGGTGCATTAACTCGTGATTCCTATGAATATTAATAGCTTGGCGCCTTTCAGGAATTCAAAGCATGCAAATGACAGGTACAGGTATTTGTACACTGGACATATCATAATCATGACAAGAAAATTCCACTTGAATCAATCCCACCATACTCAGTGTAACTTTTTGTAATGTGTTGGTTTCTAACTGTGATAAAGTGTGAACGTGAACTGTGCAAAGCACAGAGAACCCCTCGGACTTGGAGGTAATTGAATAGGGCCCTGGTAGATGAAGAAGTGTTTGATGACAACAGGTAATTGGTTACAAATTGAAAGCTTAACGTAGTGATTTGGAGAACATGCATACAAGTTGAGTTCTTCGGTATATATGGTAGTACACCCCAAAAAAGAAAAAAAAGTAATGAACAGATGTATGCACATGATATAGGGGTCGAATAAATGAGGCAACACGTGAATGCTGATTTCATATAATGGTTTCATACATTGGTTTCACAAATTCCAGTCATCTCATACACCAAGGAACAGCTTTCCGGTTGTATATTGACTAGATCGTGTACGGTATAACCACAACCAGATTGACTGCAAAACAGCAAAAAAACGCAATATACCCGGTAACAAAAACCTGCTTATCGTTATCTGTCGACCTTCTTACGAAGTGTTTGAACACATATCTCAAGCTATTCTAACAAATATCAAACAAATTACGCCATTACAGTTAACATTGTTCTGTTGCTGTTGTCGTCGCTGTTGTAATAGAATTTGCGAAATTTGCATGTACCGACATTTATCTACAATTACGCCGCATATCTTACATCAAAGTATGCCAGACTTCTCAAAATCTCGAGGTTTTAAGGCAAAACCTTCTTACAAAACGATATAGACCAAAATATATGTTTACCGTTTATGGTACACCTCAAAACATTCGAAGATTTTTACACGAGAACTTCTCAGCTTTCGCACAAATTGTATTCATGTTCGCCATAACACTCGCCACAACAAATTTCAAACAATCCATGTAAAAAGAGAAAAGGAACCGAACACTGACTATCAATAACTCAATGCGGGCAACTGACACCCGCAACGCATTTCGGCCGTTACACGAGGACAATACCCCCAGCAGCGCTTGAGACACCACAAATAAAGGTTTCCCCTTATTAAGTTGACAAAAAAAGTAAGCAGCCCCTGATTGGACCAGTAAAAAACTAAGCACCCTCCTCCCGAACCACATGAAAGAAGTTCTTGCCCCGCCCCCCCCCCCCTTCAATTGCACCAGTTCCCACCTCCGATAAATTTTGAACAGTCCCTAACAATAGCATGTGTGAGGGTACGTTTTCATAAATTCGTCATCTTGTGAGATGAACATCCATAAATTGAACACAAAACACAAAAACTGTAAATTACTCTAGCAAATTATGAAAACTAGCTGTTTATTGGGCCATTGTCACTGTTGTTATACAATAACATTTTCAGAAAATTATATCACCTGAAAAGATTATGCTTCGTGAAGCAGGAGAGATAGAGAGCGAGAGAGAGAGAGAGAGAGAGACGGGGAGGGGGAGAATTAAGGTTTAACGTCGCGTTCAGCAATATTTCAGCTATATAGCGACGATCAAACAAAATTATAAGTATTCAAGTTAATAACTATGGCTATTTTGCCGTTGAGCAGTTCGGTCCGCGAATGCTCTGCGTAACATGCGTGCTGGTCTTTGTGACGTCGACAACCAGAAGATAAGCATATAGAAGATGCGGACACTACATTTCGGTCTATGGCTAATAGCATCCTGGTCTTCTTTATTATTTGATCTGTTCCGTACATGTGCCCTGCGAATTATCTTAACAAGCAGGCTATGTAGTTTATCGAAAAAAAGACATACCATTTTACGATCACCGTTTAATATAGGAAGCACGATAAAGATTTGGTTGATTAGCTCGTCGACGAAGATAACGATGTGTGTACGCCATTTCGTTTTGTGAAAGGAAGGACATCTTACGGATGTTATCTGGCGCGGGAAGCAACAAAGGGAGACTGACAAATAAAATCAATTTGATGGTACATGGGTCTGACAATCACGATTATCACTATTCAAATATTTGCATATTAAACATCAACATCATTGGAATCATTTCCTTGGTTTATTCCAATGATCTGATCTCTGCATTTGCCATTGTGATGACAGATGGTATCACAAGATTAGAGGTGTTGTCAAGCTAATTCAAACACTAATTTGTGAGTTTTCAGAAATACGGAAGCTGGTACTGGGTCGACCGCTCCTATATTTTTCTGGCTTTAATAATTTGAGAGAGTTAGACTCTAGGTAGCAGTAGCATTGGAGCCTCCCCTCCCCCCCCCCCCAAAAATAAACCTGTGTAGTCTGCTTCAGAATAATTGCCTTCCGGGGGAGGGGGAGTATCAAAATTTTCTTTCGGAACATGGCCCTAATATGATGGACAATCAAGCCATTTCAGTCGGTTCATATATGTTTCAGTGGCTTCTTAACTATACAATCAACTGGTGGCCAAACGAATTATTATGGATAACAACTTCTTTTTGTATCAGCCGGTGAAGTTTCGCTGTAGTTACTAACAGCGTTATATATTCAACGCAAGAGTGGAATCAATGTTCTGCAGATAATGCTCGAAATAAAGAAATACCATCAGCAATGATTTGGTGTAGTTGCTGCTCGAATTTATAGATATGCAGATACATATATAAGCGTTTCTGATTTCCATCTCTTCGCTTAGTTTCACGAAACTATTTGTTGCTGTATTGCTTTGGTTATCAGATCCATGGAAACGAGTTCTTTTTGAGTGCTTTGACATTTTTGAGGGATGAAATTCATGGATTTTTTCTTAACTCATCAATGTGAACAAATTGTAGTGTTATTGTGCTGTCGCAGAGGTTAATCGTCCGACGCCAGAGGTAGAAGAATAGAAAGAGGAATGTTTCCTATCCGCTTTGAACCCAGGCTCTTTCACTCTGTAAAATATACATCTTTTCCTTATTGAGGACACGAGATGCAATGTTCTCGACAATATGCAGCGTCTAGATCACACAATATATTTTTATTACATTGATGTGTATTGATCATCCAGTATAGGCGTGCGACGTAATGGACATTATACTATCCAATAAATGGTTTACACCATGAATAGGGAAATTTGCCGAGAAATATCAATGAATTATTAAAGATAAAATAATTGCTTCCGTTAATGTATGTTATCGTGTGGAGACTATATTAATGATTTTCGCAAAGGCAGCAATTACGTAGAAGCGCGGTAATAATACGTAAGATATTAAATAGCTATCTTTTACATCCATCATCATTTCACGGTGCTATTCTATTCTTGGGGCTGGCGAAAACACATGCTGGTTACTTTTGTTGATATCAGAGTTTCCTTTGAGCAGCTCGATAGAATAAAACAAGAATGCATCTCCGAAGAACGCAGCTGTATGTGATCGTTCTATAACAAGAATGTAACTCTGAGTGGAGCATTACACTTTGTTGAAATATTAAATCACAAAATTTCTTTGTCTACTATATGTGAAGTTACTGTAACATTCTTATTGTATTAACTTTATCGATTATAACAAATACGCGCGCAGTGCATTTTACAATTCTACAATTATTGGTCGACGTTAAATTGTTTTAAAGGGCATTGATTTGGAACAATGTTTAGATACAGGGCAAAATAGCGACAATTAAAATCTCTGCGTTCAAAATAATACATTAACGGTGTCGTATCCCTTCTTATAAAATATAGTCTCCGAATAACCAATGTATTTTTTCTCAAGCAGAAAGTACATATAGCCGAGAGATCATAGAATTGTGTCCCTAACGAGGCAATATTTTCAGGGAGAGCGAGAATGTTTAGAAAGCCAGGACAAATATTACAGCTTGCGTGTTCATTTCAATATCGAACAGGTACCGCCCAATCACTTCCATAACTCAAGAGATTACAGACGACTAGGTTAGGTTTTTGTATATTCTTTAGTATGTCCCATACACAATAAGTTTAATAATGATAGCCACAGTTTCCCCGACATTTGCATTTATTTGTAGGAGTTAACTTTCGCCGCCCGAAGAAATGTATCCATAATATGATAAACAATCAAGCCATTTCAATCGATACAGATATGGTTCAATGGTTTCTTAACTATATAATGAACTAGTAACCAAACGCATTATATTACAACTTCCGTGTTCATTTCAATATCAAAAAGGTACCGCCCAATCACTTCCATAACCCAAGGGATTATAAGCGACTAGACGAGTTACGTGTTTTTATATTCTCAAGAGCATTGGTCATGCCACAGAGCTAAATCTATGTTTGCATCAACAAGTACCTATTATTATCCCGATTCGTTTATGAAATCAAAATTGAATCGATGAGTACAATTGGCCCATATCGTGAATATAGCGTCAAGGGGTTTACTTAAGAGAAAAGTGGAAGTAGACTGGCTAGAGTTAACTCATCAACTTAAATGTCTTGAATAAAATTGTCCATGTACCGCTAACATGTACTTACCTCGCATACAGAACATGGAAGTCACCCATTTCTAGGACTCTGTCTCTGAACTACAACGCTCTGAAACGAAATGTTATATATGGATTTTATTAGCTTTTGATTTTAGTTTTAGTCCCGATCTCAATTCCGGATAAGGCATGTGATCTGATAACATGGGTGACAAAATTATATGTGAAACTCTTTATGTGTTCTTTATTTACAAACTGCAGAATAGCGTGGGAACATTTTAGTAAAGCCCACTTGTTACGAGAACGTTTCTGCTTCACGAGGGTCCAACATGATTATTCCGACAATTTGAAAACTAATCACATGAGTTCGTGTCCTATACCTTTCACATATATGCCAACCTGGTCATCCTGGAGTACACATTTAGTAAGTTTACATTTAGTAAGTACTCATTTAGTAAGTACACATTTAGTACATCGATTTGCAAGATGAATAACTGCAATGAACATTTACGTCAACGACATTATTTTTTTTTAGTATGGCCCATACACAATAAGTTTAATAGTGATAGCCACAGTTTGCCCGACTGCTGCATTTATATGTAGTAGAGATCTTTCGCCGCCCGAAGAAATGTATCCCATGAAATCTAGCGGTCTATGATCCGTGGAGGGGCAACATTAATACCCTTTTAATATAGCCTTTGACATATAACTCGTAATACTACTTGAATGAGGACGGAACTGTTTAGAATACAATATATGGCAGAAAAATTTATCATTTTTCATCTCGCACGTGTCATCTGGTTGACTGAGCATCCCATTGCGTTTCCAGTGCTACGGACTCAGTTCCTGTTAAACAGCCTCTCTTTGAAGTGATAACAACTTGTGTGTAGAGCTAGGTTGTTCGTCTTAAACAAAGTTCGCAGCAATACCGACAATCTCTCAAATAGACCGATTCTCTCTTGGCATTACTCAGCACTAGTAGTTCGTTCTTTCAAGGTTTGTCCTTACACTAGTAGCTCCAAAAGGGTTCTCAACTCTTACAAATTCGAAAATATGTATTGTGTAGCATATCGAAAGTCTTGGGGAATGAGAGAAAACCTCTACAATTGGGGAAATACAATATGGCCATCACCTGTCATAAAAATCAAAATACCTAACATGAGGTAGGACTAAGATCTTCGGGTTCTCAGTGAAGTTGAAGACACCAATAAAGCAATATAAGTCAAATTAAAGACAAATAAGTCTTTCGAGGTGCCATTACAAACATGGTTTTAGAACAGCTTATAGCAACGTGAAAGTTCAAGTTCAGTGAATTGGGTGAAGCCAGACAAAATGTCGCGAATGTACAGGTTAAAACTTGGTGGAATCGAGTCAGGAAAGCTACTCAAACTACTACGATATGACAACGTGGATATTGCTGATCAAGAACAGATCTGGAACAAAAGATAGCAAAACGAAAATTCAGAGCGTTGAATTTCGTTTAGCCAGGCCAAAGGTCGTGAATTGCTAGGTCAATACATATGTCACAAAACTGGATAAAATACTATGGTAAGACAAATACCACGAAAGTATGACAAAGGCAGGAAATGGCTCAAGGAGAGAGAGAGAGAATTAAGGTTTAACCTCGCATTCAGCAATATTTCAGCTATATAGCTACGATCAAACAAAATTCTAAGGTTTCAATTCAACCACTCCGTAAACTATTGCGTAAAAACAGGTACAAACATTAAAATTTGTACAACAAACCAATCTCGCTCAAATAATCTAAAATACAATCTTCTTTTAATCTGCTAAAAAGATCTTTCAGCGTAGCTGCTCGATAAAAAGCGAGAATATGTTTCACCGTGGGATCTTCATGGCATGGAATACACCTTGGAACCGGATCCTGTTTTAGTAAAGGAAATGGCCCAAAAATATATAATATTTCAACTTGCCAGTATTTATATTTGTCATTTCTGAAATCCACGCATACTCAAATACATAAAGCTACATCTTGGATATCAAGTGCTCATTCTTTAAGAAAATGGCCAGGATGCATTTTGCAGTTCTAAAAGCAAATTTACTGTCCAGAGGTATGTGCTAGTGCATCATTTTCCGACAACTATTCAAATATTTGAAATCATTCAATCTCGCACATATTCGTTCTACAGGTAACACCGTTATGTAGACTTCGCAACATCTTATTGATTATAAGCTGTGATAATACTGTGATGGACATCTAGGATCTGCAAATGTAAAGACAAGAATAACAGAAAACTGAGGAACAGTTAGAAAAGGGATAGAAAAAGAAAAGCTCATTTATTACAGACAGATAGGAATAATACAATCAAGAAAATCAAAAAATGGTGCATTGCTTGAAATGCTCGCTCGTGAACTCGCATATGTATCACCTCTAGTGATTAAGATGTGAAATATTGTGGTAATAATAGTAACGGAATAATGAGTGGAATTAACATTTAAATAATATTTCCATGATACTCATAAGCTCTTCACAATACCACTCTCTAGCCAGGAAAAGTTATAATACACTTCACTGCATAAGAGGTACTCGTGTGCCTCCAATTCTAGTTCGTGCAACTGAAACCCTAAAAAAACCAGCTCCGACTGCAAATAAAATCGGTAAATCTCTCACTCGTTTGTAACCGTCTGCAAAATATTGCAAATTCGCATAAAAGAATTATGGAATGCTGTGGATAATGAAAAAACTAAATGAGTTTGAAGAAAAAAAAACTGTGGAATATATTGATCAGATTAGCCAGAAACGTTTCGATCAAGCCAAGATCAGGCGATGTGTTCTCACGAGCATTTACTTAAAAAGAAACCAGCCTCAAGGTGTATTCCATGCCAAGAATGATCTTTCAGCGAAACATATTCTGATCGACTGTATAGGTTTTAAGATTGTAAGAGATACTTTTTATCATGCAGCTACGTTAGAAGATCATTTCACTCGGGTAAAAGGAGACTGTATTCTAGGTTATTTGAAAGAAATCCGTTTGTTGCATAAGTTTTAATTTATGTGCATGTGTTTTGGTGTGTTGTGTTGGTTACTTCTGGATTGATGGGTTGTTGTTGACTTGCTTTTGTTGGACTGCTTGGAGCTTTGCTTGATCGTCGCTGTATAGCTGAAATATTGCTGAACACGACGTTAAACTTTAATTATCTCTCTGTCTCATGAAAGAAATGTTTCAATATTTTCTCACACAGGTGCCTTGCTTTAATAGAATTGACAGTATAGCTCAATTTTTAAGGGTCCTGCTGTATCAATTAGCTTCCTAATAATAACGAATTTCAAACAAATTGAAACGATAGAACGTTCAGTTGTCTTACGTTGTGACCGAGTAACATTCTGTACACGTTAAAGGTAGTGCTTGACCGGAACATATGGTGCCGAAAGTTTCAGCGTAATAATTCAATGACTTATGGAACCATGTGCCTGTGGCGTGCAAAGCTGGGAAGGGGCCTAATGGTACTATGCCATTAAAAATCAAATTTTACATGCTTTTCATATTTCATTGAGATATTGTCCATGGCATGGATACCTGTCTTACCACAAAACAATGCTTCACCTTAATGCATTATTTTGCATGTACAATAAACAAAAACTTTCCTCGTTATCGCTCCGGTGAACTTGAACTTGACCATTGACCTAGGGTTTGCTATACTAGTAAATTTATTACTTCCATATATCCACTCACCGTAATGGCGAATTCCATTGATTTTCGGGCCAAACTGACTTTGATCTCAGACCTAGTGACCTCAACTTTTGTGAACATCTATATGAATTAATAGCTTTGCAGACGAAATTTGAGAACAATATTTTAATTCCTTAAGGATTTCAATAAGCGAAATATAATGAAAGTGTGGAGGAGAAAGAGGAAAAGGAGAGTGCGTTCTAAAGAGCTCTGACAGCAATAGCGGATATATCCCAATAAATCATTGACAGATACGAGCAAGCCTCGCCATGAATAACAGCGTCTCATACCACATGATAGACACGAGTACGTGTCTCTTTATTGTTCATATCGACATGCACTCTTACATGATTGTCATTAATAGCCAAAGTATAAGCTCAGCGATTTTTGATTGACAAGATGACGCCAAACAACAAACACGGGTCAATAATAAAACTTTTTCCTCCCATCAGAATGTATATTTGAAAATCCTTCCGATCTGATCAGAGCTTAGATTTTATTTCAGGTAAATTCAGGTTGGTTCTTCACATTGATGTTCGTGTGTATTTAAGGCTGAACAAATAGAGGAATATGAAAATGTACTAGCCTCGCTGATGTAGTATTACAGAAATTAACACACGAGCCAAGAGCCTACAAGGCAAATCAGCAAAAATAACTCTGCTCTTAAACAGAAGTGGGTAGAAGCATATCTAAATGTCACAAAAACACCAGATGTCGACAATGATATAAAGGTCAAGTGGGAATGTTTCCCCAGAGCTATACGTTGCAGGAATGCAAACAAAAAACTTCAGCGAAATCATAGACCTGCCACCGCTATTCATAAATCTATTTTTCATTTGTTTGCTTCAAATTTACAACCACTGCAAACTTAAGACATACATAGCGTGCAACGAAATTAAGTACAACATATATCTAGCCGTAATCCATTGCCTTGACATGCTCCTCTATTTTTCACGAGCAACAGCTGTCATAGAAAGAGAGAGACAGAGAATTATGGTTTAATGTCGTGTTCGTAGATAGTACGTACAACATATAGGTAAGGTATTAGACTCAACACCCGCTAAATACAAAAAAAATCATGAAATAGTACAAACCCGAATCGCATGCTGCGACACTCTAATGTGGTATTTTAGAAATAATGATACCATGAGTGCACCCCCTGCACGCATTCTGAGAATAAGACCATTTGTGAATCGCCATCTTATTTCTAAACGTAATAGGCCTCCCAAAGAATTCGTGACCTTTCCCATCCTAACATGAATCGGTCCACGACAAGATAGACCACAGTAAACGTGCATTGATATCCCTGAACGATCAGATCTTTTGTCATTATATGTTCTAATACATGGAACTAAAAATAACAATTATGTTCATCAAGCGAACAAATATTAACCCTATCTGGCCTGGGCTTTTTGGGACCTGTCCAGGCCTGGGGGGCCGAAATGGCACCCCTAATTATTTTTCTTACCCCTTAAGCTAGGAGCTGAAACTTATCACACTATACCCTTGGGTCAAGCTCTACCAGAAAATGTAAAATAAAACCAAGATGGCCGCTTTATGACGTCACACTGACGTCATGTTCAAAAACTGCATTTATGGGTCGATTTTTCGGTCAGATTTTCCGATTTTTTTATTTATGCAATTTCTCCGCAAAAACTACATGATAAATTAGTAAATATTAATGTGATGTGAAATAAAATAGATTTTGCCCACTTTTCATCGCGGAAAAGCAGAAATTTTGAAGAAATATAACAAAAACATCACTTTTCTGGTACCCCACGTGGCCGTCATTTTGAATTTACCCATGATCCGCTACTCGGGGGTTCTGCAAATAGGCTCAAAATGACCCCAATATGATAAACTATAAAGTCACAGATTTTCAGCTCTCCATTTTTTTTTGCGTTCCGGAGATGGCGCAGAAAGTTTGGTAGGGGGGCCATAATGGCCCCCAGGCCAGATTTAAGAAAAGCATTTTCATTGTGAGGCTCGAAGAGAATGGAGAACACGCGAACAGAACCGAACCTCCTACCACTTGTCGAATGACAACATGACCAAGACATTTATAACTTACCTTTCGTACGAGTGTGCGAATAATGTCGATGTGGTAACGAGTCGTCGTTGGTTAATGTCACTTACCACGCAATATTATTTTTTAAATCCCATTACTTCGCGTTTGTACACGTTTATTAACGTGTTAGAGAATAAAGGAACGATAACGCACTGGCGCTTTTCTTTCCAATTATCCCCTTCATAAACACCGCGTTAGATTGACTACCCTTTTATGCTAGGTCAGGAGTATCCCGGTTCATATTTTGTTCGTTGTGAAATACATGTAGGTCGTCAGTCAATATGAGGCTATCTATAGGAAGGTTTATTATCTATCGTTCACCAAAACATGACTGCGATAGATTGAAAGCAAAATACCACCAAATTCACTTCAACATTACCAATTCAATTGAGAGTTCGAGACAGAAAGTTTCACGATGTATGCGCTTATACAAATCAAGTCATGATGTTAACTCTACCAGGTAGCCGGATGGAAATAGGCCCTCATCTCCCCAAACGACCTTCATTGCACCTCTGAATCTCCCAGTTCTCTACTACTCCCGAGTGATCTATAAATAGAACAGGAGTTTTACAGAAAAAAACCCTGGTATGCTAGGGCGTTATGTTAAGGCGTTAATCTAGGGTGTTAAGGCGTAACAGAGAGAGTTCATTTGGACCAGGGGTGGTCAGGACCCCAAAACATGCATTTGGACCAGGGATGGTCTGGACCCCAAAACATGCATTTGGACCAGGGACATGCATGATAAGCATCTGTAGCTGCTGAAAGCAGTGCCCAGGCACCGCAAATACACTCCCGGTGAGGCAATGTATCGAACAGTGAACTGAATAAAATGTGCAGGTGATTAGAACAAATATCATTCTTGCCGCCCATACCCGCTCGTACCATCGCCCTTTGCTTATTCGTTGCAACCACGGAGGAAACAAAATCGAGACCACTCCAACCATTGAAATTATGTTTCGGGGTTCAGGACTCCTTTTCTGATTCGGTAGTCTGAAGCTTAGTAGGTGAGGTGATTTTGTCCGATCACTCTGCTACCAGGTATGAGCGTGTATCGTATCATTCAATCGCTGGGAAAGTTGGAAAGCTTGGCGCCATGAATTGTCGGTTGTACTTAAACAAAACACCTCTCAGCATCCTGAAGCAATTACATGGACTTGTCAATGATTCCCTGGTTCCCTAGAGTCATCATCAAAGAAGCGCGGATTAATCTCGATTCGATGTTCCATATATGCTTCCAATTCCAAAACGGACTTGTTAGTCATTGAAAAGAATTAATACCATTTTTGTAAAGTGGTAACAAAAACTAATTTTGTGCAATTTTGAGAATTAAAGAGAAACGTGAAACTGAAATGCAGTTGTATATTAGAGGGGAACATTTCCTCTTCGAATAGATGCCAAAAAGTTGGAAGTCGAAAGGAAGATAAGCCAATCATACTACAGAATCTCTTCCCACCGCCATGTCCGGCGTATCAATTCAGGGCGCTCTTTGCGATTATATCTGATGTTAGTCGAGATCAAATCTATCTTTTCGAGACATTCTATTATCGCACGAACCTCGAGTTCAGATATTCATTGCTAACATTGAGAATGATCTCGTGTTCTTGAGTTTGGTTAAAAGTGAATACGTAAATTACTAACCATTTACTCTATCTCTGACAGATATTACGATTAG
Organism: Hanleya hanleyi; assembly: GCA_036873755.1. NCBI lineage: Eukaryota > Metazoa > Mollusca > Polyplacophora > Lepidopleurida > Hanleyidae > Hanleya > Hanleya hanleyi. Next base: position 25,251 of record JAVTVY010000553.1, read on the forward strand.
GGGTTAACGGTTCAGGAAAGTTTCCCCACTTGGTGATATGAATCCTAAGAGAATACTGGTAAGTAATACGGATTCGCTGATAGGGACGTTGTGATGTTGTGCCTGATATTAAACTTGGACTGGCCAACATTTTAAATCGTCTGGCACTTCAGTTGGATAATATTTGTTCTTATTATTGCCAAAATCCCATCAAAATTTTCGAAGTAGCATGAATGTGCCTCATGAAAGTATCATAATTATTTGCATGAAAAAACACACACACAATTTGTGTGCTTATCAGCTGGACTATTGTGGCAATGTATCGAAAGCTCGAGTGAGTTACACTCGTCGAAGCGCCTGTGGTTTTAAGGTGCATTCAGTTCAGGATTGTGGTTGAAGTATCAATGAGTAGTTTTCAGTCGATTATGTTCGTGAGTTTTGCGCGTGTTGTTTTAGTTGTACAAACAGGGAATGATGTTCAGCTTGGGTATGGGTTTATTTAAGACGGTAGGCAGAGTGTGTCGGTCATTCGAGGTTTAGTATTGCATTCATGCTCATACTACTGCTGCATATTGGATCACCAAATCGACTTAACAGAGAAATCGGCACACTATGGATAATGGAACCCCTGAGTCAGACGGACGGTCTACTAACAGCGAGTCAGCGACGGCCGTCATCCAAGGCATACCGTCCTATTTTGACCAGCAGTTTCAGGCCATGAAGAGAAACCTTATCAACAAAGACGAGAGTCTTGTGAAGAAACAGAGACGAACGTCTCAATCATTAAGATTGCGGATCGTTCTCCAGCAGGTTGGACGACGGTGGCCGAGTATGAAAGCGACACACTGGCTAGCGATTCCGAAGATGAACGGAAGATACGTCAGGCCGAGACACGGGCAATCGGCAAGCAAAAAAAGAAGTCCCGCAAAACTAACTGCCAACCATCATCTTAACAGCAGCATCGGGTTCCGTTTGCGACCGGGTCGGCATTCCAGCCAGCACCATCCACGCAGTTTTTCGATCCGGAAAATGGTTTCGGCAGAACTCCATTTTTAATGCTGTGCCTACTGGCGTTCACAATGTACAGCTACAAGGCGGCGGGCAACAGCTTTTTTTGTCCCCAATTCAACTTCCGACGACAAAGGTTGGGGCCCTGTTTCAATTGCGGAGGCGAGCACTGGGCGAGACAGTGCACGATCCAAGCCAAGGGAGAGCAATTCGTCACACAACTAGCCATCAACGGCAACACAGAAAAGTGACACACCGGCTGACAATAAGTACAGTTTGAATTTCTTCTTAACCGATACGAGTTCTCACGAGTCGTATTTCTTTTCTCAGGAACTTAAGCGTTTCAATTCTGTCCAATGCCGGTTGAGAGACCACTATAATTACCTTAAGAACGACAAATCAGCATTAGATCATCAATCGTTTGTGTCGTCTGCCGTTTCCGATTCAATCGAAAAAGGGTGCATAACGGAGGTTTCTTCACGTTGTGAATCCGTTATCTATGTCATCTAGGACCGATAAGAATCGTTTAAACCTGGATTTGAGACATGTCAATCAGTTCATCATGTCAAACAGCATTAAATTTGAGGACTGGAGAACAGCAATGAACTATATAAACGGACAAAGTGGTTTTATGATTAAATTCGACCTTAAGTCTGGGTATCACCATATTGACATTCACCCAGATCAACAAACGCTCTTGGGGTTCTCCTGGGCTACGGACGGCGAAAAAAAATACTACTGTTTTACTGTTCTACCTTTCGGTCTCAGCTCGGCCCCATACGTATTCACCGAATGTGTTAGACCGCTAGTCAAACACTGGCGGGGTAATGGCGTGAAGATAACCGTGTACATAGACGACGGTTTCGGCGTAGCGAATACCTACAATGAGTGCAAAGAACAATCCGTCTCTGTAGAAGATAGTCTGGACAGATCTGGTTTTCGTTTTAATCATGAAAAGTCTGTTTGGGAACCTGTACAGGACACTGTATGGCTAGGCCTCAAGTGTAACTTGTTTAATTTCACCTTGCCTATTCCTGCAGGTAAAGTAAAAAATGCTTGAGGACATAAACAATGTTTTGGAAAAAAGTTGTTTTGTAACTTTTAGAGTAATGGCCAGCATTGCTGGCAAGATAAATGCAATGTCACCAGTTAGTGGTAATATTGCTAGGTTGATGACAAGGTACATGCTTTTACAGGTGTCGATCAAGAATGGATGGGACCACCCGTATAGTCTTAAACATTGTACAAATTGTCTAAGCGAGTTAAAATTTTGGAAACAGAATTTGAGAAGTCTGAATATCCGGAAGCTTTTTCATTACGATGTTCCAGAAGTATTTGCTTATTCTGATGCTAGTGGTATTGCGTGCGTTGGCTATTTAACAGGCTCAGAAGGTCACACTTTCTATAAGATGTGGTTAGAAGTGGAACAAGCACACAGTTCTACATGGAGAGAGTTAAAAGCTATTTGTCTGGGCATTCAATCCTTCATTCCCGAGATTAATGGGGAAACGGTGAAGTGGCACACAGATAATCAGGGAAGTTATAACATTGTAAAGGTCGGTAGTATGAAACCAGATACCCAACGTTTGGCACTAGATATTTTCAGTAAGTGCGCTCAGAACAGCATTACTCTCGAGGTTGAATGGATACCTAGAAAAGAAAACGAAAGAGCAGATCTGCTGAGTAAGGACGTCGATTTCGACGACTGGCAAGTTACTGACATGTTTTTTTTATTTCATGAATGATATGTGGGTTCCTTCCACCGTAGACCGATTTGCTAATTTTGAGAACGCCAACACTGCCAGATTTAATTCCAAACATTAGAATCCCGGTGCTGAAACCATGGATGCTTTTTCTGTCAGCTGGGTTGGGGAAAAGAATTGGATGGTTCCCCCGATTCATCTTGTGCCACGAACGGTTCACCACCTTATGGCATCTAAGACGTACGGTACGCTAGTTGTACCAAAATGGCCTTCGGCAGCTTTTTGGCCTCTAATTTTCTCTGCCAACTTAATATGGGAATCGTACGTACGTGACGTTGTAGAATTTTCTTGTCCAGAACGGATTTTCATGTTCGGGAACAATAAAAAAATGTTTGTTCTGAAAAGTTTAAGAGTCACGTGATCGCAGTAAAACTAGATGCTAGATAATTTATTGGTTTTGTCATTGCATTTACTGTACGAAGATTAAATATTTCTACCTGTATATTAACCCAAGTTAGCGGTAAAGAATTTTCATTGATTCCCTTGTCGTGTTTTCATTTCTGTTTGATTTGTTCAAGAGCACACGCACACACAATAGCCCTTGGGCGTTAATGTGACGTAGACATGTATCGGTTCAGAGCCAGAAGCCGCTGCAGATTGCGAGTGAGAATTTGTTATCGGCCCTGGGCCAAGAAGTTCCTGGAGCTCACGGTGGTGCACCAGTTATTCGAAAGTGATGGGCTGTGACTAAAATTTGTTGCCTAACAGACAGGTAGTTCGTTCAAAGCGGTCGTTTCCAGGTATACTGGGTGCAGATATGACTAACATGTCTTTTCTTTTATATACTAATTCCAGTTTTATTTCATTCTACTTTCTGAAAAGAAATGACAAGAGGACGTTCAGTTGCGTGTCCTGGCAGATGACCTTCCAAATCTGTTGGTCGCAGCGAAAGCTGACAACACCGTCAAGAAATATAAATACGGTTTTAACGCATGGTCTAAATGGCGCAGCAACTTTCAAGGTGTTCAGGCACTTCCGGCTACTGAAACCCAAGTGGCCCTTTTTCTGTTATCTCTTGTTCAGGATGGGTTTTCCATTACAAAGATCGACTAGGCTTTTTATAGTATTAACTGGGTCCACGACATGGCGTGTCTTCCTAACTCCTGTGCTAGTAAATTCGTGCGCTTGGTTAAATAGGCCTGTCATCGCGTTTGCGGACACAAGTGTATCTAAGAAGTAACCGATTACGTCCGACAGCCTCGTAAAACTTGTGGACACTTTTGCTTACAGTCAGGCAAATCTCAGTGATGTTCGTGTGGTTACGATGTGTCTGGTAGCGTACTCTGGCTTTCGTAGATTCAGTGAACTCATTCGGATTAAAAGGTCAAATATAACGTTTTTTGACTCTCATATGGGAATCTCTATTGAACAGAATAAGACGGAGATCGGCAGGACATTTAAGAAAACCTGTCCATGTGCCATGCTTAGCAGGTATCTGGATATGGCAGGCATCGCGCCAGGTTGTGAGAAATGTATATTCAGACAATTGGCGTATTTGGAATCATCAAATTCTTACCGGTTATGGGATTCTGGCCCGATTTCCTATACTAGGGCTAGAGAAATCATTTTGGAGAAACTCGTGGCGATAGGTTTGAATTCGAAGGAATTCGGAATCCATAGTCTAAGGGCGGGGGGCGACTAGCGCAGTCAATTCGGACGTGGAAGACAGGCTATTTAAGAGGCACGGGAGATGGCGATTAGAGAATGCAAAAGACGGGTACGTGCAGGATGACTTAAAACGGAGAATTTCAGTGTCTCTAAATTTGGGACTTTGAGAATAAAACAGTTCATTATACTTGCGCATTCGGCGTCATAGTTTATATTATTTTAGCTGTCCTTCTTTCTTTATCGGTCGAATGCAGCACTGCTAACATGCTGCCTCCTATAATGATAAGAGAGCGTTTGTGTTAGTTTGTAAATAATTTATATTTCTTTTTAAATATATTTATTGACGATACGAAAGCTCGAGTGAGTTACGCTCGTCGAAGCGCCTGTGGTTTTAGGGTGCATTCAGTTCAGGATTGTGGTTGTAGTATCAGTGAGTAGTTTTCAGTCGATTATGTTTATGAGTGAGATTCGCGCGTGTTGTTTTAGTTCTACAAACAGGGAATAGTGTTCAGCTTGGGATTACGCGGGGTATCGGGTTATTTAGGACGGTAGGCAGCGTGTGTTGGTCATTCGAGGTTTAGCATTGCATTCATGCTAATACTACTGCTGCATGTTGGATCACCAAATCGACTCTTATGGAAGAGTTTAACATATTTGTTTGATATCGTTTTAATATTTGTTCTGGAGCTGCTCCCGTGGTAAGATAGAGCGATAGGTCTCTTGTTACGTGTATCGCTGTTCGTTCTTGGTTATTTTATTTTCCAGATGGTACGGCGTAATGTATCATAAGCACAGTGTCACGTGTTGAGAGATTCACAATCAAGGCGGGAGGATGCAAAAAGTGACTACGGTGTTCGGAGAATCGATTCTTGAGGAGTTCGGTAAACAATATCAGTTGCTATGATCATTATAAACAGAACGTCGTGTTTTGCCCTACTCCCAAGGGTTTGCCGGGAGGCAATGGGGTGGGAGAGAGATTTCCTCCTTAGGAGGCTCATGTTGCCGGGGGTTTTTTGCTGGCCGGCGGTAGGCACGCATTAACCGTATTTGCTACTTAGCATGGTCATATGCAGAACTATGAGATGGACGATGTCTGTTGACGGGACAACGGTCTATAACAGTCAGTCAGTTAAAAAATTGCACGTCTGTAATATCCCGTTCTTCTATGCTCTTTCCAGAATACTCCAGATACACATCTTCTCAATAAACGAGCTCGAATGCAGCACTGCTAATGACCTGCTTCCTATGATGATAAGAGAGCGTTTGTGTTAGTTTGTAAATAATTTATATTCGTTTGAGGTACGAATTAGAATATAAGAACTGTTGGAGCACTTAATCGACGGGTTTCTGGTCGACATAAACTTTCTTTCTCCGTATATTTCTCCATCCTTAAATAGAGCGTTTACGAGTCAGTAATATTGGTTGCATGCACTGGCCTGAATGTATTTATATAATATCCAGAGAATATAAACTCCTGGCATACATCTGCCTTATTCATTCTTATCTACGGCGTTACTGTTGCTGATTTGCTGGCGAGAAGCACATGGCTCGAGCTATGTGAAATGTCACGGTATTTACAGAAATACTTCGTATTCGCCACATTTTCCACCTCCAACACGACCACCAATAATGTCTTTCAGACTGACTGCATTTTACGAAACATCTTAAATAATCCGTAGGACAGGGAAAATAAGAACGATTTTCAAGCATATTTACTGCAACGTGGTTAGGCTAGTTTACACGAACACAAGCCAAATCACGGGAATTATGAAATAGAATGAGTACAAACTCCAAGCTTTTTGATCATGTTGATTGTCAGACTTTTTCCAGATAATCATTCATGTAGATAAGAAATATATAATTTAGCGATCAATGAAATTGAATTACATATCTTTCATTTTGCTTTGTTTTTTCACTATCGTATGTTTTCCCCACTACGAACTGATGGAATCGCAATTTGACCAGACCCTAAATATTTCTCGTATAACTTAATAGATTTACCCGCACACTACAGAACAAATAAGAAAGAGTCAAACTGGGTTGCAACTGGGTTGCAACGAGTTTTTTCACAAAGTTCGCATTTTGTCACATTGCGACAAACGAGTTAATACTGCATGTAAATTCAACGCGTTTGTCACAGATATTGCAGTTTACCAGAAAGTCGTTCACACTGCATGAAGAGATCAAGGTTTTCACCACAATTGTGACAATATGTCAATTGTATGACAAAACGCACTGCAACTGCAACTCATAATATCTTAACTTTGAACAAAATGCGTTAGCATGGTGCATTTGGACGCTAAATGTCACAACAGAATCAGCTACAAGAAAACTGAATAATCTCTGAATTATCTAGGTATGAGAAACCGTGAATTTAATTGGGACACCTGCCATCATCTGCATATTGAATAATAGTTTGAAAGATAGTTGGAGTACCGTGGCCACAGAAATGTTTGTTCTATGCTACTGTACAGAATCACCTCGAAGATACTAAGAGTATCCGAGTCATCTACCTAGTATGAGAGAATGGTATCAAAGTTCATTTAAAATGTAAATGCCAGGGAATGGCCTGCCAACCATTTGATGTACAATAACTGTTCACCTTCAAGGTGTTGGAGAACCTAAGTTATTAATGCCTGCAATAATGTCATTCACTGTGGATACTCATGGCATCTTCATTCTTGTGAATTGCTTGTAATTATTTCTGATCCGTATGACATCTGAGAATGGGAAAATACGTTTAAACGTTTGGGCCACCTTATAAACATCTGATTATTCGGTGGATGGGCGTGAAACTATTAATACACTGATGCTGTTCGCTTTCCCTGACACCGATGGACGAAACTCGTACGTTCCCGACTCTTTGTAATCTCTAAAATGGTCAGTCTTTCTGATGAGATACATCATTCTCTAGTTAATGACTTTACAACGAATATTTTGGATTGACCCTATCTGGCCTGGGCTTTTTGGACCTGTCCAGGCCTGGGGGGGCTAAATGGCCCCCCTTAATTATTTATCTTACCCCTTGGGCTAGGGAGCTGAAACTTATCACACTATACCCTTGAGTCAAGCTCTACCAGAAAATGTGAAAAAAATCAAGATGGCCGCTTTGATGACGTCACAGTGACGTCATTTTCAAAAACGGCATTTTTGGGGTAGGACTTTTCGGTCAGATTTTCCGAATTTTTTTATTTTTGCAATTTCTCCGCAAAAACTACATGATGAATTAGTAAATATTAATGTGATGTGAAATAAAATAGTTTTTGCCCACTTTTGGCCACATCGCGAAAAAGCAGAAACATTAAAGAAATATGACAAAAACATCACTTTTCTGCTACCCCAGGTGGCCGCCATCTTGGTTTTACTCATGATCCTCTGTTTGGGGGGGTTATGCAAATAGGCTCAAAATGACCCCAATATGATAAACTATAAAGTCACGGATTTTCAGCTCTCCATTTTTTGTCGTTCCGCATCGCCGGCGCAGAAAGTAATGCCCCCAGGTCAGGTAGGGTTAAGAATACTGATCAGCGATACGGATTTGATATTTTTAGAACATCATGATGTCTTGCCGACATCATTGAAAACCGTTGATCGCTTTTATCTTGCAAGAAACTAACCTATGTGTATGTATTATGATTGTCTTTTTGAATTTGGTGCTAATACTGTTATATGGAATATGGAATAGGTCCTTAGATTATGGACGCGGATATTCTTTATTGACGACAGCTGAATTATGAATGACCGACCAGGCGCTTGTAATTTATTGATCTGGCATTCAGACGAGCGCACCATGCCGTCGCGGAACGAAACTAATGGTGTCGTTTTTTTCGGTCCGAGATAGTTGCTGTACAAAGGATGGAGTATCAAATCCTCTTGGAAACAAAAATATCGCTAGTTTATCTTTCGGTCTGGCTAACCACCTGTGCACTTGACATTCAGTTATAACACTCGGTTATCTGGAAGATAACGTTTAAGGATTTATTACCGAGACTGTTTGAATGAATTAAATCCAAAATATATGGTAAACATGCAGAAATTGTATCGGACTGTGCTCATTTTTGTATTCTTGCATTTACCGGGTTTACTCTATGCTGAGGAGTTTATTCCATCAGAGGTCCACGATGATCATCCATTAACATCAGATGAGTTGTTTATTAAGGGATGATCTGCCATCACA
>JAVTVY010000554.1:0-33637 GCA_036873755.1 Hanleya hanleyi
TAAGAAATCTGGAGTGTCACGTTTTTCAGGTTATTGATGGTCATTTTACTATATGAGCCAACACGTCCAGGCTATAGCATAGCAGTTTACATAACGAATTCGCCAAAATCCACTTGAGGCGCACACAGACATATATATCCCCATCAAATGGTAGTAAAAAAATAGTGTCATCTGTATAATTTGCATAATAATAGGCCAAATATTTGTCAGGCTGTTGAAACAACAATGACCGGTTCTTCAAATGGCATATTAATTTTAGGACATGGAACAACAGATAGATTGTAATGCGCCTGATCTTTGGAGCAAGAAGGAATCACAAGTTATCAAGGAAACAACACATTTTTACCTCCAGCAGGATCTCCCTAGCCTGTTTAAGCCACATGCAATCAAGATATGGCCAGATCAACCTTCATATTGAGAGATATAACCTTCTCATCAGGAGGAGGGAGGAATCATTGTCAAGCGATTGTCTCGCGTAACACTGAATAGATAACTTTTCGTGGACAGAAGCATGGATTCAAGGCCAAGATCAAAATCATGTTATTTTAACGACCAATCAGATAATGCTATTTGACCAATCAGATCAGGTCATTTACATTTGCATTAACATCGTGTCTACATACATCAGTCCAATGCTCCACTATAATCGATGGTTATACAACTAACATAACATAGGCCAGGTACGGGGATTAGTCCACCAATCGATCACACGTCGCACAGACTGAACTAAATTTGTTTTGTGCATTCACAAACTAGTTGAATATGAGAACAAAAAACGAAGCTATTTCTCTCTATTCCCTCGATCCCTAATATCGACCAGTATTACAATGATTTCGTCAAGTAGATTTGGCATTTGGAGTAAACCGATCTCCTGAGAAAATTAAACTCAATGAAGTACTTTTGGTCATTCCCCGGAATCACTCACTATCCTCGTTGTATTTGACTATCTATACATCGTCGGCGCTCAGAGACGTTATGTTGGGAACAACATCTGTAAGAGGGCAGTATTGATCTGACGTGTTACCCTTACATCCATTAGGCCAGGCCTCCGTCTGCTTCATGGGACATTGAATTACCTTTTACTCTCACCAGCAGATACAGGGCGATCTAAATCTCTCACTCATCAATAAAGTTAGCACAAGATATAATCATCACCAATGTGGAGAAAGGATTTCAAGAAATGATGTTTCAGGAATAAAGGAAAAGGCTCAGTAGTCACAGAACCTCTCCACTGTTAGGATTCATATGTCTCTGGGGTTTATGTAGGGAATTTTGGAAATAAACTTTACTGATTCTTTGGATATCCACATGCTAATTCAAAAGAATCGTAGGGAACGAGGGATATACGAGATTGCCCGAGAACTCGTTCGAATTAACAAAAGGTCCTTGTAATTCCTCTGCGAGAATTTAGATTTACCTTTAATTGTGAAGATGTGTCATAATCGGTCGAAAAATATAAGTTCCTGTCATATGCCTAATACTGAGATCAGAGTGAGAAACGGTAGTCAAAGCCTACTTGACGTGGTTAATCTTCAATCCGAGAACAAACTTCAATGAAATCACTATAATTGATGGTTATACATTTATCTTTCGCATACAAATAACATAACATAGATCAGACAAGGGAATTTGTCCCACATTCAATCACACGTCGAACTGATAGAACAATTTTTGTTTTGTGTGTCCACGAAATAGTTCAATATAAGAACCGTGCAAGAAGATGTCCATAAACATACCCACTCTCCTGGTATGTTCTGACCCGACATTGTCTGAATATTTACTGTGGTCATATTCACAGTTCCGTAAATATATGTAGTATATATATACGTCAGAGCAATGTTTCGTGATAATTTCGGGAGTTATCTTCGATAACTCCACAGGCATATCTCTCTTCAGGGGCCGCCTTTTAATACAGGAAGGTGTTAGCCATCAAATCTTCGATTTGCGTAGCAGTTCCTTTAAGTTTCTCCTCTTTAATCATCCGTTAGAAGTCAGAAATAATATTCCTATTTCCAGTGACTGGTGTTGGTATAGAAGAAAAACCCTTGGGCGGCAGTAAGATGTCGTCATGGGACAGCCTCAGTTTAGAGATGTTTCTGATGTATGTCATGGCTAATGCAATTTCCACATATCTCAACATATTTCATATGTTTACTTTTCTTGGGTCGTTGTTTCTGTAGAGATGTGTAGTTTTCATTCTGCCTCTTCGAGTCAGATTGAATTCAGTAGAGTCAGTAATTAGCTTCGAAGATCTGTGTAAATTTCTCCCTCTTTCAAACACAAAAGCCGGGGACATCAGTAGGTTGTCGTCATCGGACCGCCTCAGTATAGAGTTGTTTCTTTGTTAGTCTTGGCTAGTACCAATCTCGCTTCGCGAGATCCTTAATATCGACATTTTTCAACATATTTCATATGTTTACTTGTCTTGAGTCGTTCCTGTTCTTTTCTGTTGATGGTATTCCTGTCTAATAAGTTCCCATTAGACAATTGTATGGCACATTAGGTTTAGCACCTTTTTATGCGTTGAGTTGATATCGATCTCAGGGATTTCGACGTAATGTTTGTTGTCATACAGCTGAGCGTAGGCTTCAGCTATATATCGAACATTGTCTAGAATAACAGTCGTGTTATTCTTATCCAATTTGGTGATAACTATAATTCAAGTTATCGGACCTCAGTTTACTGAGCGACTTCCGCTTCCCCGTAGATAGATTATCTCCGTATACGCTTCGCGTATATGAAGTTAGCCCAAGTCTTGTGGCATACAGATAATTCTCCGTGCTGTTCAATCCAAGTGGTGACTGGATTTCGGATTTGCCGTAAAATGGATGTGTCTTTTGGATTGGTGTAGAATCGGAAAATCGTTCACTGCATCGCATGTTCTTGGACATCCGTTTAAAGTCAGAAGCTCAGAAGCTTGGCTAGTGCCAATCTCGCTTCGCGAGATCCTTATCGACATTTTTCAACATATTTCATATGTTTACTTGTCTTGAGTCGTTTCTGTTCTTTTCTGTTGAGGGTATTCCCGTCTAATAAGTTCCTATTAGACAATTGTATGGCATAGTAGGTTTAGCACCTATTTATGCGTTGACTTGATATCGAAATTTTTCAACATATTTCATATGTTTACTTGTCTTGAGTCGTTTCTGTTCTTTTCTGTTGAGGGTATTCCTGTCTAATAAGTTCCTATTAGACAATTGTATGGCATATTAGGTTTAGCACCTATTTATGCGTTGACTTGATATCGACATTTTTCAACATATTTCATATGTTTACTTGTCTTGAGTCGTTTCTGTTCTTTTCTGTTGAGGGTATTCCTGTCTAATAAGTTCCTATTAGACAATTGTATGGCATATTAGGTTTAGCACCTATTTATGCGTTGACTTGATATCAGTCTCAGGGATTTAGACGTAATGTATGTTATCATACAGCTGAGCGTAGGCTTCAGCTATATATACATCATTGTCTCGAATAACAGTGGTGTTATTCTTATCCAATTTGGTGATAACTATAATTCAAGTTATCGGACCTCAGTTACTGAGCGACTTCCGCTCCCCCGTCGATAGATTATCTCCGTATATACGCTTAGCGTATATGACGTTGGCTCAAGTCTTGTGGCATACAGAAAATTCTCCGTGCTGTTCAATCCAAGTGGTGGCTGGAATTCGGATTTGCCGTACAATGGATGTGTCATTGGAATAGTGTAGAATCGGACAATCGTTCACTGCATCGCATGTTCTTGATCATCCGTTTAAAACGTTGAAGCGTCTAGTTTTCATTCTGCCTCTTCAAGTCAGATTGAATTCAGTGAGAAGTCTGTAAAATCTGTAAATTGGCTGCGAAGATCTGCGTAGGTGTTTTTGCATGGAACGGCGTATGATGACTGACTGAATGCTGGAGAATCAGGCCCCCGGTGTGCGAGACACGGTCAAATATGATAGGATAACAAATCGGCCCATTATCCGCTGATTGGTAGAATTAGCTGATACTGATTGGTCAAATTACACCGCAGTGATTGGTAGATTGGTAGGCCGCTGTGAACTGCTTTGTTCGGTAGAATCCCACTAAGCTCGTCAAAGGAAAGTGTGCAGGACGGACTAAGATCAGACATAACACCAATAATTAGGCACTTCGGCCATATTATTCAACGGGAGCGATCGACGAAAACGTTCTGGAGATTCAATACAAGTATAACCGATATTTCATATCGGTTATTTCCGGATAGATTCGTTACTCCTAATGGAGAGACGATATCAAATACAGCATGAGAGATATAGCCACACGAAACAAAACACTCTGATTAATAAATATATTTATTCTATATATTTATTTATATTAGCAACCCAACGGGTTGATACAGTATGCATATATATATCTAATTCCATATATATATCAATAACAGGAGAATATACAATAGTTCCAAGGTATATCTCTCAATTCATCCATTGAGGTCCAAGAGATCAGATTAGCACATTGTGTATACGTCGTATACAGATATAACAGGCATGGAATGGTATGTGTGTATACTTCGTATACCCATCAAATAGTTTACGCATTATGCGGTCAAGTTCGTATTTCCATCTCGGATATTTGCTGGCTTGATTGGACGAGGACTGTTCATTCCTGCGCTTCGTTCCAGGTCGGGGGTGTCTGTTTTCTCTGTAATATCTTGGGTGGTCCCATTCTTCTGATCTGTTAGACGACTTGGTGTGATTTAGGCCTTCAGTGGGGCGTTTGGCTGGTTGGTCTCTTTCGTTATTGGCCCTTCGATGGTCTTTAACGGAGGTAACGGCGTGTATCCTTCAGATACTCGATCGAGCTGTCTCTATATCGGCGTATGTATACTTAGTATACTGATTACGCACTATACAGTAGAGGTTGAAGACCCTTCTTCGAGGGAATCACAGCTTGGGTCACAGTCGGAAGGCTGTAGTCAGTCACAATGAACGTGTGTGAATTTCCCAGGTTGAACCTATACCCCCATGTAGCCAGCCTATAGGCCTTTATACAGACCTCGGTGACTTTTCCCAAAAATTTCACCGATTCGCTCCGGGACCCTTCCCATCGTGTTCTAAATGACGAGACGAGAAAAACAAGACCCCACAACCCATATCACAATGAACGTGTGTGAATTTCGCAGGATGGACCTATATCCCCATAGCCAGTATGGAGCTATATGGGCTATATGGTACTTTTCCAAAATTTCACCGTTTCGCTCCGGGACCCTTCCCATCGTGTTCTAAATGACGAGACGTGAAAAACAAATCCAAGCAACCCATATCACAATGAACGTGTGTGAATTTCCCAGGTTGAACCTATACCCCTATATAGCCAGCCTATAGGCCTATATACAGACCTCGGTGACTTTCCCCAAAAATTTCACCGATTCGCTCCGGGACCCTTCCCATTGTCATTTTCTTGGCGAAACGAGAAAAACGAGAGCCCACAAGCCATAGTAAAGCCCACGAAAAAAATTGCCCATCCCCATACCCCATACAGGCATTTTCCCTTATATTGTATAATAGAGACCCCTATTGTAGGGGTAAAGTCCGTATTCCGCTTTTTATAGTTTCGGGGAAAAATCCTAATTTTACATATATGCACCCACCCCACTGACTTGATAGGCAGGCCCCGATAAGCCGGGGACCGATATTAGCCCTTTTAGCTAGGGTTGATAGGGGTTTCCCCCTATTTTAGGGGTAAAGTCCGTATTCCGCTTTTTATAGTTTCGGGGAAAAATCCTAATTTTACATGCACCCACCCCATTGACTTGATAGGTAGGCCCCGATAAGCCCGGGGACCGATATTAGCCCTTTTGGCTAGAGTTGATAGGGGTTTTCCCCTAGTTTAGGGGTAAAGTCCGTGTTCCGCTTTTTATAGTTTCCGGAAAAAATCCTAATTTTACATGCACCCACCCATGACTGAATGGCCCTAGAGGAGCGCTTCACTTTGACACCTCACTCGACCCATTCGGTCCACTAGGGACCCACCCCTGTCACAAAACGTCTATTCCCATACTCTTTTTAGGCATTCTCCGTATACATTAACATTGGAAGTCACTTGGTTGACATGGGACTACGTTCTGTCCGCGGAGGAATACAAACGTTACAGGTTGCCGGAACTACTTTTGACCTCCACGTGACCTTGAGCTGGTGGCGCCCCCTGGCGCCACAGACGCCACAGAGGTGAAAGGCGATGTGGCGTCCCCTATACTTTAACCTGGAAACAGCGCCCCCTGGTGGATGCAAGAGTTATCTCCCCCGGCAAAATGGGGCCCTTCGTCCCCTCTCCCTACTACTATCAGAGTCTGGTTGATTAAAACTTTCTAGCATATTAGAAGTATTAACTAATGGTATAAGGATATTAATAAAATTTGAGCTTTTTTCCCGGTCCCAAATGTATCTGGGGGGTAAGGGGTGCGCCTCAGATGCGACAGTAGGCAGGGTACACTTTTTAGATCTCCACTGACCAGTCTTAAGTTTTACAGATATTGGTTTATGATCAGACATACATGTAAACGGATGTATATTCATTTCCAGTACAGACTGCACCAGATTACTATTCACAATAATATACTCAACAACGCTACTTCCATATTCCTGTATGCAGGTGATTTCACCAAATAGATCTCCCGGTGATCGACCATTTAGTATTCTACACTGATGAGACATACAGAATTCAAGAAGCTTCCTACCCATATATTTCACTATTGGGTCCATATTGTTTCTGTTTATTACTGGATCACTCTTATAGAAGTCAGGGACTGGCACATAAGTAGTGTCCCCGTCATCAATAATGAAATCTGGTAAGATACCAGTTCGTGCATTTAAATCACCACAAATCATAATGTCTCCCCTGCCACTATATATGGTAGTATCCTCGACAAGTTTGTCAAAAAATTCAATGCTGAATTCCCTACCGAAGGTGGAATTATTTGGAGGGATATAACATATACAGACATAAATGTCCCTGTCCAAACAAAATGTCTTTTTGCAAAGTTTGACCCAGATTGCGGATTCACATTCACATGTCATCCCTTACGAGCAGCGCCACTCCACCTGAGCCTTTTCGGGCTCGTGGATGCTTAGGCCTGTTTTTAAAGTGCTTCAGAGTGAAACCTGGAATGGAAATATCGGAATCCTGAACAGCATGTGTCTCAGTTAAACCAATGATATCCAGAGAGTTGCATAAATTAGACATAAAAGATGAGTGTATTTTGTTTTGCCGAACTCCATGTAAATTTTGAATCAGGCCATTAATATTCCATACCCCGATTCGTAAGGAGTTATTCGAGGACATTGCAGATAGGATGTAAGCACACGATTAAATGTAGAGTGGAAATATCGCAGGGACTGGGTAAAAGGTTAGATGTCAATACATGCTAATCAGCATACTAAGGTCAACAACAACAGTAAGTACGCGAATAGTACTAAGTCTTGCGAATGTACAACTGTAGTACATGATCATGCAAATATAGCACATAAAAAAATTATTATCTCCCTTGATTCCTGGGGATGCTGGTATCACAGATATTAGGTCTAGTCCACACTTTGATAGAGGTATCCAATATGATAATTGCATAATATAGCAACAATGCATGTTAATCATAACAAAATAGTAAAGTATCACTGATGAAGGTACTGCTGTCAACTGAGATAATTTACAGCAATATGGCACATGGAATTAGCACCGTCTGTACATGTAGATAACAGTATAACTGTTTTGGACCTACAGTCCCAACTGGATTTGAGCATCCATGCATACATGTAGAATTGATGATGAATTAGATTAATAGTATTAATGCTCATAGTCAGATATAACATTTCTATATCATGTGTTATTTTGCGAGGCATTTTATGGCACTATGATATATCACAGACTAAAATTCACATGTTGGTATATCAACATGGGTTATAAAATATGGCATGTACATGTATGTATTTAGCACCATCTATTAATTACAAGTTACATATCAGTAGCACTATTTTGGATCTTCAACACAATTAGGTCAAGGTCATCCATGCATAGAATTGATATTAAATTATATTGTAGTGTTACTGTTCCTAATCAGATATGAAATTTTCAGATCGTGTGCCATTTTATTAGAAACATTCAATTAAAATCGGAGAAGCAACTGCGTATTTAATGGTATTCTTGTCCACTAAAAGCCCTGACAGAGAATCTATCTGTCATGCGTCAATCCAAACTGTATTTGATACTTTCGTTGCTTTATAGCATAAAATTACAAATACAATGAAATTAAAAATTACATATCTTACGTGCACGTTTAAGAAATATATCCACATTAAACATTAAGAACTCATCACAAACATACTGATAAGACTTATAAATTTGGACGCCGATGAATTTATATAATTGATTGCGCGCGCATGCCGAAAAGCGCAGATTTTCGGTTTAGATATATTCATGCCTTGAGTTCCAAGCCAATATATTACATGTAGGTATTAGATTAACCACATAATGGTACTATAAGTATATTGAGCACTCTAGTTCCAGGATCGAGGATTATGGTAATCATATCCTCTGTATGAGTAACCGTCAATGTCAGTGTAGTCATAATAGTCATATGAGTATCCATTCCTTTTTGTTGTATAGTAATCACCATATGGTTCCCATCTCAGGTTTGCGACACTGTGGTTTGAGTTATTTCCCCTTGACTGGTACACAGAGGAATATTGTGTTTCTGCATTCTGATATACTCCTGGGGTAGCATGGTGTCGTTGGGAGTTCTGTTCTCTCAGCAGGCGAGTCCCACTTTGGGCATGGCTGTTCCCGCCCATGGTACCATCACTGCATCGGTTCAAATTTAGGCTTCTGTAACCATTAGCTCTGGACCCTGAAGGCCGGAGGGGCCTCCCGAAATTGCAAACCTGTTGGTTTACATTGAAGGTGCGGTCACATTGGTTAACCGCACGTACTGCACTTATGATGTTTCCAGCGAGTATCTTTGTGCCCGTGGCAGACAGGTGAAGTTTATCAGTCATGAAAAATCGGTCATTTACACAGCCCCTGGATGACAAGTTGTTGTGATCGATAAAGGAGATATTCACATGGTTGATAAATTTATCTTCAAGGATAGAGTTCAGGAGAGAGCGACTGACATCAAGTTTCCTTTCCCCTACCGGTGCCAGCTTAGAGATGAGGAAGGATGCACCTGGGTAGGCCGCTGTTAGGCTGTCTATCTGGCTGGTGTACTTGTTCGCACACAAATCTACAGATTCTCCATTGCGCAAGTTATTGATGCCAGTATGGAGGACAGCTGTATCCCCATCCATAAAGCCAGCATCTTCAAGAGAGGTCGATATATCCTCAATCTTTGAGGCACGCGTGACAGAAGTTGGGGATTCCACACTTTTACTGATAAGGAGAGGTTTCACATGTTTGGTAATTGAACTATCAGTAATAATCACCTTGTGGTTCCCACTGATCTTTGGTTTTCCGTGTACTCTCCCAGCAAGTACTTGATGTACTGCTTCCATTGGATGGGACGTTTCTTTACAAGCAGCAGCCACACTCTGGTTCTGGTGTAAATTGCCTGATGTTTCCACTGGCCCAGTTCCTATGCTGCCAGTACATGTATCTGCGGACACGGTTTGGTTTCTACTATTGGTTGATTTTTTGGAAGGTACCGGTGGTACTGTCTCTTGTGCTAAGGCTAATGGCGAGAAACGAGAAGGGGTTGCCAAGCCCAGTGGTGTAGCAACTGCAGCATATGATCTAGCGCTCTTCTTGGGGAATATGAACGCTTCATCCGTAGATGGATTTTGCAGGGGGAGGCTTTGTTGTAGCGCAGTGAGCCGTTGTTTACTCGCATCATCATTTTTGTTCAGGTGGGTGATAATTGATGTAATTTGAGTATTTAACTCCCCTTTCAAATCTGTCAAAGTATCCTGTGTCTTAGCCTCTAGTTGATGTAGGACGGCAGCTCCACTGCATGTATTCTCCACTGGTTTAGGGATTTTTTTCTCTAGGCTCTGGAGGGTTTCCTCCGTCATCATTGCAGTGTTGTTAACCAGTTTGGGTAGGCCGGCCACTATATCTTGAATGACAGATTGAAAGGTTTTAAGATCATGCACATCACTTGCCATCACGCGGCAGTATTGGGATAGGTTTTCGATAGCCTCAAGTACAGCATTAGTGGTTGATTGAGCGTGTGTGGTTGCATCCCCATTTTCATTGTTAATGGCCGGCATGTTCGGAATTGTAATATTGTCCTGCCCTGGACCCGTGTCGTTGGCTGCCACATGTAAATTTCTAATCAGTTCTTCAGTGGCCGTAGTGAGATGGTCGGCCAGCTCGGGGGCAGGGCCACAACATTTTTCGCATTTAAATTTCCTACTGGAGTTAAGATATTTAGATAGCTCATATGCGGGTAAGCTAGTACACAAGTCATGGATCCAAGAGTCACAAAAGTCACATTGTATCATTGTGATGTCTTCCGGTTTAGAGCATATCTGACATAACACTGTTGCCTGGTTGATATGTAGGTCGACAGTGTCACTTCCAGTTTGTGGAGGTTGTTGTTGCTGGGCGCCGCCATCTTGTTTTTCCCAGCTGGCGTTCGGTACAGAGTCATTTTTTGCATGAAATACATCGAAATTGACAAAGCCCGCAGATGACATTATCTCTTTTGCTTCATCGTAAGACTTGCATTTTTGGTGTCGGCTGTTGCTAAAGCCAGAGACAGCTTCCTTACACCTGTCCCAGTTTGCAAAGATCCCGCACTGCTTTCCCTTCGTCACCGCATAGTAGGTCAGGGGTTTCGACTTACCCGTCATTGTTATTAGGTGAAAGCACGGGCTAAGTGTCTAGATTTTATATGGAAGCGATACCCAATAAGTTATTACTGATTGTGCGTGCAGAATAATCAGCCCGACACCCAGTCCGATGCGTATTTTCCACTCAAAGTTGGGAGAGCAAAATTGGCAAGTCTGCACCGACGGCCATTACATGGGACCACCAATATATTTTGTTTAACGTTATTAGGCGTTAGTGTATCTTTCTCGCCTGAATAGGTATAGACAGATATAGACTCTATAAGAATATGGGATTCTAGAATATGAACGAATACAATATAGATAACTGGTAATCACGATAATAGTAAAGGCTGGTAATAGGCAATACACGAACTCTATAAAAGGAAAATACAACACAGAGCGCAAATGATACAACAGTCGTTGATAACAGCGAATAAATGTTGGTAACATAATATTGGACTACTTCTGACTGCTTGCAACTTAATTGGTGTATTTTCGTAATAATAAGTTATCTTCATGTGAAGAAAGGTGAAGAAATTAACTATTGAAACCAATATTGTTCTTCGGTAACAGAGCATTTTTAATAGAAAGTAAATTTCACTCCACGCATGAGGAAACAAATTTGTCTAAAAAAGTTTTCCACACTCACACCTTGAACACACAGCACATACCGTGTTTCGGCACAAAACTGAACCCTCCAAGCCCGCGTGGACAGGACATGGCCAACTCATGTAGCACAAGTAAAATCGATGAACTTATTTATGTACTTTGCCGAAATCCATGATCGATGATTTACTGTTAAAAATTGTGCCCCCAATTTGAAATCACATATGTTGCGTTTGAACTGAACTCACTTGTATCACTTTAACGGCGGATTGCACGGATTACAGCTTTTATCAATGTGCATATTTTGGCACGTCATTTATCATAACGAGGTTTAGTGCACATTGGCAAACAACGGAGAAAACTAGTCGAGTGATACAATACAATACTTTATTTCCATATATGAATCATACAGAAATTAAAAAAGATCATAAATTAAAACAAAAGACAATAGGACAATTACTGTGTTAAAAACAATTTGCTCCTAATGCGTCAGGGTGACTCAATGAGGCCCACAGCGGCTGATCTTTCCCATGAAGACCGACCCCTCCCCGTCTCAATCATCGACACACTTGCCCACGGCTCAAGACAGTGAGATAAACGTGACTTGTCTTCCCGTATGACAACTCCTTAATTTCGAGCCCCGCAAACCATATTCCATATTATTGGCAATACTATTTTGTAATACTGAATGATTTATAGCTACAGTGCACCGAGTCAATAATACAGAGTGTGTATCCTGTACAATCACATGCAACTTGATGGCAAAAGACAATGCTCAAATCTTCTATGGACGGACCATATATACCGTCATCCGTATCTGAATAGATTTCCGACATTTGAACTGTCACCAATCACTTTGCGCACAAGTTTAGTTCCAAACGCAGCAACTTTTTTTCTCCGATGCCTAATTTTATGGAGAGTCTCTGATCGCATCTGACCATTGTTTTTGCTTTTACCAGAAACGTGGGCTCTCAAATCCAGCATTTCGGAATACAACAATGGATATGTGACTTCAAGATACAAGTTCGATAGCCAATTTGCTCGCAGCTGCACTGTTCTATCCGCATGTGTTGGTGTAGGTTTACTGTATATCTTGGTCGCTAGCAGTAGTATCACCAGAACCCAACAGCAAATCATAGAGGTCACTTCAGCAGACATCTGTAATAAGAAAAATAAACCTGGATGTAATATTTTATACAACTATTACACGGTGTCTGATCGGTCTCCAGCCATCCGGCCGATCATGCAAACCGGAGTCTCCCTGAAGGAGAACGGAGCGGCTAGGTCGACCACTGTCAAAGTCAAGAACTTTCACCAGTTTTCAAGTAATTTCTGCGAGATTAGCTATTTCGTCGTATAGTATTCCATTTAAAGATGTTGGGGTAACGTATTAACGGCATTCCATTAAAAGTGTTTGTCGTATAGATATGGTATGGAAATCAAAGTAGTTGGGGAAAAGTTATAAGAAGCCTTTGGGATAACGTACCCAGTATAGATGGTATTCCATTCTAAGTGTTTAGATAACGTATTTGTTTAACTCATATTACATACATGTGCACGTATTTCAAATGCGAGCTAGTGAGAACATTCAAAATGACGGCTGTGATACTCATCGGAAGCGTGTAATCTTGAAGCTTTCTCGCCTTATCTGCGTATTTTTTTTTACCACAATATACAGGTCTCTGATGCGAACTGTGTCGAATAATGGTTATCATCATAATCATTTTATACCTGGTTGCATCATATTTCGCTCTAACAGTAATGGTCGAATTCAAAATGGCGTTCGTGGTGGATCAAGTTTAGTTTGAGATGTTTTTGTTTATATTCAGCCTGCCCACGGTACACATTTTCTTGTGGAAACTGAAAATCACGGATAACAGAGTATTCGACATTGGCATCTAACGTCCAATTTGGACATTGTTTCACATCATAGATCACAATAATCAATCTGAGCAAATTTCCACAATTATAAACCCCAAATTCCAGTTAAACTAATCGAATTTGAATCTTTTTCAAATTTCGAATTGGAATCTGAGCAAATTTCCACAATTATAAACCACAAATTCCAGTTAAACTAATCGAATTTCTAGATTTTTTAGTTAGGCAAACTCTTTCAGGCAATTTCTTTTTAGGATTCGACAATATCCCGTGAAAATCACAAATAACCCCTGCAGATGCTAATGATCGCCATTAACCATCCATCGCCATCGACATTATACTCACTCGTATATATAGGGTTATAACAATCGAAGTAACCATATTTCAGCTAATTTTCGCTCCGGTCATGAACATTGAAAACCTGATGGCGACCATTTTGTAAAATAGCCACCATGACCTGGACAAACATTTTTGCATACTTGACAACTGTGAATGTGCCAAATTTCATGCTTGTTTCATCTAATGCGCAATACTGTCCAATGTTTCACATATCCAGCGGACTAAGATACCATAGAGCAAGAACGCCTTAGTTTCTAGGTTTTTACATAAAAATGTACAGTTCTGATAAATATATGTTGGATATATGCTGTCAAAATGCGAGAACACGGTATTCCACGTCTACATAAAAAAACCCCTAAAAATAACACAAGCGCTTAGCGCCTTCAGCATTCGCATTACGAGTTCCACATTAAACAAACGTCACAATTTCGAAACAATATACGTGCATGATATCATAGCAAAATTGGCTGGCAGTAGAATTGGGATTGAGGAAGTTTGGCGGATATGCTAACAACATGGGAGTCAAAATGTCCTCTTCTCGCAAGAAAGAGTTTTGTCCGATTTTGATTGGAACTCTTACCATTAACAACCGTTAAAATAACCGGCATACATGTAACTCGAGTGTTCTCATCAACCGTTCAGCAGTAATATAAAGACATGAAGAGAGTAGCGTACCTACCTTAGATGGTCGGAAACCTGGCAAGTTATATCTCACGAAATGGCGAGCAGGCTTGATTGTCAACAAACACGAAGAAAATCTGACAAAGTCATGCTCCGGTAGCTACTGTTAGACAGAATGAAATGAGCAAGGCAAGAAGCTCTTGTATAGGGACTTGTTCATCCATTCAGTGGATTATTCCTGGTGCCCATTTCCTGATATCATTTGGTCAATTAACGGGTGGGCGTACATCCTTAGTTACTGACTTCATGCAGACGGATACGGAGATATACATGATGAAGTTTTCATCTGCGTATAGAGAGAACTTGTCTGCAGTAGTTTTCGAATAATAGTCTGTTTTTCTAATTAGGATAATGAGCTCTCCTGACTGAACGATAACGTCCACTTTTTTTTATAGCCCAGTTTCAATATTCCACATTTTACCATCCTTCTATTATAAAATCAGTTTTATATAGTGTAATTTTAGGTTTTAACCTATTTTTCTGAGGTCCCTATCCTGATCAGTTACACAGGTGTGAATATTAAACGGATTATGACACCTCGCTGTCCGCCGATTAACCATTTGATCGGCTGTGCATTACAGAGGTAATTGCCTAGCCTAACCAAGAAATAGCCTGGTCGCGTCAGTTGTATTTGCCAAAAACGCGTGGATCAACGGATTATATAAAGTATTATCTAACTATCCGTTGACCGGTCGTATATTCTTGTCTGTAAAAACAGATACATTTTCCCACAATCTAATTTTCGAAGCTGATTGTTGAAATTTTATACCGCCACATATCGTCGCAAAGATGTTGAGTCAGAGCTACAGTCTTGAATCTTTGGACATTACCGAAAAGGTAGATGGATTCACTCCTTGGGTCAAAATGACTGAAGGCTTCCGCATTTATGAGAGGCCAAGGCCATAGAACGAGAGAAACTTCCAATGCCGACAATAGATGATATCCGCTTCTGTGTTCAGGAAACTAGACTTAACAGCTAGATACCATCGGTCGGTACTTCATGTAAGCGATCACGAGCAATCTCTGGGACCATACTTTTCTACAGCAGTGGATTGAAGACGGCACATTGGATATAATACTTTGGCATCAGCGGTGAAATGAAGACGGTAGTTTCAATATTATACTTTTGTTCAGCGGTAGATACGGCACTTTGGAACGATATGATTATTTAGCGGCAGATTAAGACGGCGGTTTGAATCGCCTCCCTTGCTTTGAAGCATTTTTCCTCAGCGGTGGAATGAAGACGGTGGTTTCAATATTATACTTTTGTTCAGCGGTAGATACGGCACTTTGGAACAATATGATTATTTAGCGGCAGATTAAGACGGCGGTTTGATCGCCTTCTCCTTTCCCTCAACGGTGGAATGCAGACGGTGGTTTGAATAGTCTCCCTTGCTTTAATTACTAGAGTGCTATTTGGGACCACTTGATCCATGAACTGAGGAGGATTGGAGACTGTTCAGCTGTAGATACGGCACTTTGGATAGTATTATTATTTAGCAGCAGATTGAGACAGCGGTTTGATAGCATTCTCCTTTTCCTCAACGGTGGAATGAAGACGGCGGTTTGAATAGTCTCCCTTGCTTTGAGGCACTTTTTTCATCAGCGGTGGAATGAAGACGGTAGTTTGAATATTATACTTTTGCTCAGCGGTAGATACGGCACTTTGGATTGTATTATTATTTAGCGGCAGATCGAGACGGCGGTTTGACAGAATTCTCTTTTTCCTCAGCGGTGGAATGGATACGGTGGTTTGAATTGTCTCCCTTGCTTTGAAGCACTTTTTCCTCAGCGGTGGAATGAAGACGGTGGTTTGAATATTATACTGTTTTGCTCAGCGGTAGATACGGCATTTTGGATAGTAGTATTATTTAGCGACAGATTGAGACGGCGGTTTGATAGCCTTCTCCTTTTCCTGAGCGATGGAATGAAGACGGTGGTTTGAATAGTCTCTCTTGCTTTGAAGTACATTCTCATCAGCGGTGAAATGAAGACGGTAGTTTGAATATTATACTTTTGCTCAGCGGTAGATACGGCACTTTGGATAGTATTATTATTTAGCGGCAGATTGAGACGGTGGTTTGATAGCCTTCTTCTTTTCCTCATCGATGGAATGGAGACGGTGGTTTGAATAGTCTCCCTTGCTTTGAAGCACCTTTTCATGAGCGGTGGAATCAAGACTAGTTTGAATATTATACTTTTGCTCAGCGGTGGATACGGCACTTTGGATAGTATTATTATTTAGCGGCAGATCGGGACGGCGGTTTGATAGCATTTTCCTTTTCCGAAAGCGGTGGAATGGAGACGGTGGTTTGAATCGTCTCCCTTGCTTTGAAACACTTTTTCCTCAGCGGTGGAATGACGACGGTAGTAGTCTGAATATTATTCAGACTCCTTTTCCTCAGCGGTGTAATGGAGACGATGGTTTGAATAGTCTCCCTTGCTTTGAAGCACTTTTTCATCAGCGGTGGAATGAAGACGGTAGTTTGAATATTATACTTTTGCTCAGCGGTAGATACGGCACTTTGGATAGTATTATTATTTAGCGGCAGATTGAGACGGTGGTTTGATAGCCTTCTCCTTTTCCTGAGCGGTGGAATGGAGACGGTGGTTTGAATAGTCTCCCTTGCTTTGAGGCACTTTTTTCATCAGCGGTGGAATGAAGACGGTAGTTTGAATATTATACTTTTGCTCAGCGGTAGATACGGCACTTTGGATTGTATTATTATTTAGCGGCAGATCGAGACGGCGGTTTGACAGAATTCTTTTTTTCCTCAGCGGTGGAATGGATACGGTGGTTTGAATTGTCTCCCTTGCTTTGAAGCACTTTTTCCTCAGCGGTGGAATGAAGACGGTGATTTGAATATTATACTGTTTTGCTCAGCGGTAGATACGGCATTTTGGATAGTAGTATTATTTAGCGACAGATTGAGACGGCGGTTTGATAGCCTTCTCCTTTTCCTGAGCGATGGAATGAAGACGGTGGTTTGAATAGTCTCTCTTGCTTTGAAGCACATTCTCATCAGCGGTGAAATGAAGACGGTAGTTTGAATATTATACTTTTGCTCAGCGGTAGATACGGCACTTTGGATAGTGTCATTATTTAGCTGAAGATTGAGACGGCGGTTTGATAGCCTCCTGCTTTTCCTCAGCGGTGGAATGGAGACGGTGGTTTGAATATTATACTTTTGCACAGCGGTAGATACGGCACTTTGGATGGTATTATTATTTAGCGGTAGATTGAGACGGCGGTTTGATAGCCTTCTCCTTTTCCTGAGCGGTGGAATGGAGACAGTGGTTTGAATAGTCTCCCTTCCTTTGAGGCACTTTTTTCATCAGCGGTGGAATGAAGACGGTAGTTTGAATATTATACCTTTGCTCAGCGGTAGATACGGCAGTTTGGATAGTATTATTATTAAGCGGCAGATCCAGACGGCGGTTTGATAGCCTTCTCCTTTTCCTCAGCGGTGTAATGGAGACGGTGGTTTGAATAGTCTCCCTTGCTTTGAAGCACTTTTTCATCAGCGATGGATTGAAGACGGCACTTTGGATATTATACTTTCATCATCGGTAGATTGGAGATGGTACTTCGGAGACCATACTTTCCTACAGCGGTGGTTTGGAGACGGTACTTTGGATATTATACTTTTCCCCTGCGGTAGATTGGAGACGGTACTTTGCAGACCATACTTTTTTCTACAGCGGTGGATTGAAGACAGCACTTTGGATATTATACTTTACTCGACTTTACACGTCCATTCCTCCCTAAGGGGTCACGTCCAATCGATCGAGACGAGTAAACGAGTAAAACCGATAAATGCCTCGTCTCGAAGGGTCCCGGTTTATCTCTATCGATTGTTATCCCGGTTTGCTCCCGGTTTTCTCTCGAAGCACAAGTCCATCTCGATCCCCCCTCGAAATAAATCGACTTGCTTCGAGAATGGAATCGAGATACCTTCAAATGAAGGTTTGAACCATTCGGTGTATGCTCCCTCTATATATACTTCTTTGTGGCAGTGAGACTAATATCGTTGAGTACATATGCATTAAGCCACGTATAATGAATTACATTAAACATGATTCATTTAACATTATTCTGTTATTCCGTCTAGAGATCTGTGGTCGCGTACTTTCTCTGACTGCGCCACTTCACTGTGTGTTATGTATGGAAAGTTGAATTGAATAGGGTGGCTCAGTATTATTATTCAGTGTCACTTATTTCGAGCCTGTTTTTAGAATTTAAATCACTTTATGAGATGCGTTCAGGAAGTGCGCATTCAAATAAATTCTAGAATAAAGTCTAGAATAAATTCCACATGTTCTTCTGAAAGTACATGGAATGTATATCAGAATGGGAGATTTTTATTAATAATACTTATTTGATAGGATCTTGACTTGAAAATTGTACCACATTTCGTCAGAGATTTCCCCGGTAGTCAGAAATACAGTGAGCTTGCAGACCACAGGAGCGCCTGGTGAATCATTTGAAAGCGGAAAATCTAAACATGGACGCGTGATCGAAGTGTTTGGGCATTTCCTATCACCTTTTCACGCAGACAAAACACGGTATTGTTGATAGTAAAATGCACATGATCGTTGACCTAAACCCTGATTGAACTTTGAATTGGGCGTTAATTACTTTCATTATTTGGTTAATTTGCTAAACACATGAAACTAGCATTCAATAATAGAACGTGAGTATCTTATCAATACTTGACAAAGTTGTTTTTCCCCATTTTTTCTTTCAATTAATTAACCCCTCTC
Organism: Hanleya hanleyi; assembly: GCA_036873755.1. Classification (NCBI taxonomy): domain Eukaryota; kingdom Metazoa; phylum Mollusca; class Polyplacophora; order Lepidopleurida; family Hanleyidae; genus Hanleya; species Hanleya hanleyi. The sequence goes on from JAVTVY010000554.1 coordinate 19,047, forward strand.
TGTTCGCTGTTGTCCCAAGCCGACGGTTTTCACAGACCGACTGGTGTGAATTATCAACACCTCCTGTTCCGACTGTCAATATTTCCGCTAACCTCTGCCAGGCAAGCTTTTATGAGAAATAAACGTTGTTGATATAATCGCCTTAGTTGGACTATATCACAAGAGAGTAATTCTCAGTAAATGGAATCTTCAATGAAGAATACAAAATGAAAAAAATATTACACGCCTACGAAAATACACCGGTCAAACGCATCTTTTTCAATTTTTCGGTTGAAACGATCCATGTTTCGTTTTGAAATAATTTTATGGAACAATAATTATTGCATGCTTCCATATCATTATTATGGATGTGTCATTTATTCCGCGTCGAATATTAGCTAGATATACAATCAGTTATCGATGTGAGAGAATGTTTATACTTTATATAGATAATTGAAATGTTTTCCTTCAGTTGGATTCAGGAAACTTCAGATCATGGATATATCGATTAAACTTTGTATAACATGGAATGCATCTTTAAAAAATCGTTGTCGGGATTCTATTTGGACTGCGATATGCGTATACGACGAGCGCCCCCAAAATATTGTACCCGTACAACTCTTATCGCCTGAGAAGCTAAGAAACGGCCAATTTAATGGCAATAAAATACGGACATATGCAAACCGGGACCCCCTTCGAGATTACCGATCAATGTCCTATCCATCTCGAAAACCGGGACGTTTCGATCAAGTTAGAACCGGGAGCAAACCGGGAGACATCATCAGGGGTCCCAGTTCTGCCCTCCCTGTTTCAGTCGAGGAATTTATCGATTACATCTCGAAGGCATCGAGAAAGTGGCTCGATTAAATGGGCGTGACCCCTAACATCGTTTTGACACTCGACTTCATGTAAATTCCTTCCTAACATCGCTTTGACACTCGACTTCACGAACATTCCTCCATAACTCTATTTTGACACTCGACTTCCCATACATTCCCCCCTGTTTTGACACTCGACTTCACAAACATTCCTCCCTAAAACGGCTTTGACACTCGACTTCCTGAACATTTCTTCCTAACCCTGCTTTGTCACTCAACTGTACGTCCATTCCTCCCTAACACCGTTTTGACACTCGACTTCACATACATTCCTTCCTAACACCGCTTTGACACTCAGCTTCGTGTACATTCATCCCTAACACCACTTTGACAGTCAACTTGACATACATTCCTCCCTAACACGGCGTTGACATTCAACTTCACGTACATTCCTCTCTAATCCCTATTTGAGAAACAACTACAGGTAGACTTTGGTGGAGAATTTTTTTTTATAGCTGAAACGAACCTGAACATGATAGTTACGAAAGTTACCTAACCCTAAGTCGCTTTGACACTCGACTTCAGGTACAGTCGTCCCTAACACCGCTTTGAGAGTCGGCTATACGTACATTCCTCCCTAACACCGCTTTGACACTCGTCTTCACATACAACCCTCCCTAACCCTGCTCTGACACTCTACTTCACGTACATTCCTCCCTAACACCGTATTGACACTCACTTCAGGTAAATTCCTTCCTAACACCACTTTGACACACGACTTCACGAACATTCCTCCATAACCCTGCTTGGACACTCGACGTACGTACATTCCTCCCAAACACCGTTTGACACTTGACTTCACATACATTCCTCCCAACACGGCTTTGACACTAGACTTCACGAACATTCCTCCCTAACCCTGCTTTGACACTTGCATTCACGTACATTCCTTCCTAACATCGCTTTGACACTCGACTTCACATACATTCCTTCCTAACACCGCTTTGACACTCGACTTCACGAACATTCCTCCAAAACCCTATTTTGACGCTCGACTTCAGATACATTCCTCCCTAACTGTTTTGACACCCGACTTCACATACATTCCCCCCTAACACGGCTTTGACATTCGACTTTACGAACATCATTGGCACTCGGCTACACGTACTTTGACACTCGGCTACACGTACATTCCTCGCTAACACCGCTTTGACACTCGTCTTCACATACAACCCTCCCTAACCCTGCTTTGACATTCGACTTCACACACATTCCTCCCTAACACCGCTTTGACACTCAACTTCCCGTACATTCATCCCTAGCACCACGTTGACAGTCAAATTCATATGCATTCCACCCTAACACCCCTTTGACACTCGACTTCAGGTACAGTCCTCCCTAACCCTGCTTTGACACTCGCAATCACGCACAATCCTTCCTAATATCGCTTTGACACTCGACTTCACATACATTCCTCCCTAACACCGCTTTGACACTCAACTTCTCGTACATTCATCCCTAACAGCACGTTGACAGTTAACTTCATATACATTCCTCCCTAACACCGCTGTGACACTCGACCTCACGATCATTCCTCCCTAACCCTGCTTTGACACTCGCATTCACGTACATTCCTTCCTAACATCGCTTTGACACTCGACTTCCCGTACATTCATCCCTAACACCACATTGACAGTCAACTTCATATACATTCCTCCCTAACACCGCTTTGACATTCAACTTCACGTACATTCCTCTCTAACCCCGCTAATCGATTTGACAAACAACTACAGATAAACTTTGGTGGAGAAATAATTTTTTATAGCTGGAACGAACCTGAACATGGTAGTTATGAAAGTTACCTAACCCTAAGTCCTAAACCCGCTTTGACACTTGACTTCAGGTACAGTACTCCCTAACACCGCTTTGACACTCGGCTACACATACATTCCACCCTAAAACCGCTTTAACACTCGTCTTCACATACAACCCTCCGTAACCCTGCCTTGACACTCGACTTCACGTACATTCCTCCCTAACACCGTTTTCACACTCGGCTTCACATACATTACCCCCTAACAGGGCTTTGACACTTGACTTCATAATCATTCCTCCCTAACCCTGCTTTGACACTCGACTTCACGTACATTCCTCCATAACACCGTTTTGACACTCGACTTCACATACATTCCCACCTAACAGGGCTTTGACACTCGACTTCATGATCATTCCTCCCTAACCCTGCTTTGACACTCGACTTCACATACATTCCTCCCTAACACCGCTTTGACAATCAACTTCCCATGCATTCATCTCTAACACCGAGTTGACAGTCAACTTCATATACATTCCTCCTTAACACCGCTTTGACACTCGCATTCACGTACATTCCTTCTTAACATCGCTTTGACACTCGACTTCACATACATTCCTCTCTAGCACCGCTTTGACACTCAACTTCCCGTACATTCATCCCTAACACCACGTTGACAGTCAACTTCATATACATTCCTCCCTAACACCGCTTTGACATTCGACTTCACATACATTGCTCCCTAACCCCGATTTGACAAACAACTACAGGTAAACTTTGGTGGAGAAATATTTTTTTTATAGCTGAAACGAACCTGAAAATGATAGTTATGAAAGTTACCTATCCCTAAGTCCTAAACCCGCTTTGACACTCGACTTCAGGTACAGTCCTCCCTAACACCGCTTTGACACTCGTCTTCACGTACAACCCTCCCTAACACCGTTTTGACACTCGACTTCACATACATTCCCACCTAACAGGGCTTTGACACTCGACTTCATGATCATTCCTCCCTAACCCTGCTTTGACACTCGACTTCACATGCATTCCTCCCTAACACCGCTTTGACACAACTTCCCGTACATTCATCTCTAACACCATGTTGACAGTCAACTTCATATACATTCCTCCCGAACACTGCTTTGACACTCGCATTCACGTACATTCCTTCTTAACACCGCTTTGACACTCAACTACCCGTACATTCATCCCTAACACCACGTTGACAGTCAACTTCATATACATTCCTCCCTAACTCAGCTTTGACATTCGACTTCACGTACATTCCTCCCTAACCCCGATTTGACAAACAACTACAGGTAAACTGTGGTGGAGAAATAATTTTTTTTATAGCTGAAACGAACCTGAACATGATAGTTATGAAAGTTACCTAACCCTAAGTCCTAAACCCGCTTTGACACTCGACTTCAGGTACAGTCCCCCCTAACACCGCTTTGACACTCGGCTACACATACATTCCTCCATAACACCGCTTTGACACTCGACTTCACGAACATTCCTCCATAACCCTGCATTGACACTCGAGTTCTTGTACATTCCTCCCTAACACCGTTTTGACACTCGTCTTCACATACATTTCCCCCTAATAGGGCTTTGACACTCGACTTCACGATCATTCCTCCTTAACCCTGCTTTAACATTCGCATTCACGCACATTCCTTCCTAACATCGCTTTGACACTCGACTTCACATACATTCCTCCTTAACACCGCTTTGACACTCAACTTCCCGTACATTCATCCCTAACACCACGTTGACAGTCAACTTCATATACATTCCTCCCTAACACCGCTTTGACATTCGACTTCACGTACATTCCTTCCTAACCCCGATAGTCGATTTGACAAACAACTACAGGTAAACTTTGGTAGAGAAATAATTTGTTTATAGCTGAAATTAACCTGAACATGATAGTTATGAAAATTACCTAACCCTAAGTCCTAAACCCGCTTTGACACTCGACTTCAGGTACAGTCCTCCCTAACACCGCTTTGACACTCGGCTACACACACATTCCTCCCTAACACCGCTTTAATACTCGTCTTCGCATACAACCCTCCCTAACCTGCTTTGACACTCGACTTCACGTACATTCCTCCCTAACACCGTTTTGACACTCGACTTGACGTACATTCCTCTCTAACACCGTTTGACACTCGATTACACATGTATGTCTACATGATAAAGAGCTAGTTTTATTTTACTGAAGTTACTAATATCATTTTTCAATTGGATGGAGAACTTGACGGAGAAGTGGACTAGGTTATCGTAGAATCTGCCCTATGGTTCATATAATAAGAGCTATTTTGGTGCAACAGTATGCTATTTTCTATATTTGAATAATACATTTTTAACATGGTTGTCAAGTTTGTAATTTTTTTGTGTTAGCTAATATACAAGATCTTACTTTTGACAAAAACATTTCCTCAAAATTTCTTTTCAACAGCAATGTAGAATTACCAAACATGTGCTTTTTGTAATAATTTTCAAAATATCCATATCTGATGAAGAAGTTATTGCAAAATCCATTGTCGAGGACATGTGACCTCCGACTTGTATCAGCGCAAGTCCGCTGTATAGACATCGCTAAATAAATAATACAATCCAATGTGCCGTATCTACCGCTGAGCAAAAGTATAATATTCAAACTACCGTCTTCATTCCACCGCTGATGAAAAAGTGCTTCAGAGCAAGGGAGACTATTCAATCCACCTTCTTCATTCCACCGCTGATGAAAAAGTGAGCAGTCGATTGCTTCAAAGCAAGGGAGATTATTCAAACCACCGTCTTCATTCCACCGCTGATGAAAAGGAGAAGGCTATATCAAATCGCCGTATTAATCTGCCGCTAAATAATAATACAATCCGAAGTGCCGTATCTACCGCTGAGCAAAAGTATAATATTCAAACTACCGTCTCCATTCCACCGCTGATGAGAAAGTGCTTCTAAGCAAGGGAGACTATTCAAACCACCGTCTTCATTCCACCGCTGATGAAAATTTTGGTGCAACAAATTTACTAATTTATCATGCAGTTTTTGCAGAGAAATTGCATAAATAAAAAATTCGGAAAATCTGGCCGAAAAATCGACCAAAAAATGTCGTTTTTGAAAATGACGTCACTGTGAAGAGGCCATCTTGGATTTTTTTACATTTTCTGGTAGAGCTTGACCCAGATAGGGTTAATCGCGCTCTCACAAGTGCCAAATTGATTAGATACTTTGACCCACAAAATACAAGGGGCTACCGGTAGACGCCAGTCCAGTAGATTTTGGGGCAATTCTGTGATAGGGTGGCAAAGTTAGATTAACGTTATTCGCAAACAGAGATAGAGAGAGAGGGAGATAACCTTGCATCATTGTGGGGTGCTGAACATATATACTTTGCGATTTGTTTTAGGCTCGTTGCGTCTTTAATTCCAGAAGATGATCTCCGCATGAGGTTATAAACCTGACTCCGTGACAGAGTGGGATGCACTAACGATCTCCACATCAACTGCATGGAGATACAATGAACAAGTTATCAATACACATGTTGCTACGTTATATGTGGGTGCACATATATAATCTATATTGTGACTAATTACAAGCGTCTAGTCCGTCATTCAATATTCAGCCGTCATCCATCACCGAATGTCCGCGCGTCCATAATCCAAAGACCTATTCCATAGTCCATATAACAGTATTAGCACCAAATTCACAAGCAGAACCACAGGCTTCTTCGCAGTAGTAATAGTTTGAGTATTGAGTATACGTTTGGAGCAGTAATTGAGGAGTAATTTTGGAGCAGTTAGTGAGGCAGTCATTTTGAAACACAGAAGTGGGGATCATAAAAAAGTATAACTTGACTCGTTGTATTTACCTATGATTCGTTGGCATATTAATTAGATTATATCAATAACAAATGAATATTAACTAATTTTCTGTCGGGTGTTTCATTTTCGTTAAATAAATTCCGGTTAGTTACGTTATATGAAATGGATCTGATTTTAACGGTTGTGTTATGCCGGCTATACTGTTAATATTTCCATGTTATGGTCATCCAGCCTTAAACGGTTCTGTTGTTATTTCATGGTCGCTTCATTAGCGGGTTTATTTGCGTATACCTACGGTTGTATTTTGAGACAATCTGTTGCTCGCGCGCACCTGGCGTACCGGGGGTGCTAAAGCGAGGCGGAGTTGTTGATTTTGACGAAGAAGAGGCGGAGTTGTTGATTTTGACGAAGGTGTGGGTCAGTAGTAGGTAAAAGCCATATTCGCCCCCCTTTCACCCGGATGTAACTATGACGTCACTTCCGGTTGGGTTGAAAGAGGCGTGGCCTTTGGTACATGTCTAGACTTGTTGGTGTGTGTTAATGTACTGGGGTTTTCCCTGGACGGCCATGTTTTAAAATGGCGGTGTTTTTAGACGGCCATGTTGGAAAATGGCTGTGTTTTTAGGCGGCCATGTTTTAAAATGGCTGTGTTTTTAGACGGCCATGTTTTAAAATGGCTGTGTTTTTAGACGGCCATGTTGGAAAATGGCTGTGTTTTTAGGCGGCCATGTTTTAAAATGGCTGTGTTTTTAGACGGCCATGTTTTAAAATGGCTGTGTTTTTAGGCGGCCATGTTTTAAAATGGCTGTGTTTTTAGGCGGCCATGTTGGAAAATGGCTGTGTTTTTAGGCGGCCATGTTTTAAAATGGCTGTGTTTTTAGGCGGCCATGTTTTAAAATGGCTGTGTTTTTAGGCGGCCATCTTTTAAAATGGCTGTGTTTTTAGGCGGCCATCTTTTAAAATGGCTGTGTTTTTAGGCGGCCATGTTGGAAAATGGCTGTGTTTTTAGGCGGCCATGTTGGAAAATGGCTGTGTTTTTAGGCGGCCATGTTTTAAAATGGCTGTGTTTTTAGGCGGCCATTGTTGTAGAAAAACGTATAAAAGGGGTTGATTTTTAGTGGTTGGGTGTATTCATTGCACTACCTTACGGAGCACTCTGACTGACCTGACCAGCCTGCCTGCCTGCCTGCCTGCCTGCCTTCCTGCCTGTTTGCCTGCCTGACCTCTAGCCAGCCTGCCTGACCTCTAGCCAGCCTGCCTGTTTGCCTACCAGCTTGTTCTCACGAGAGGAGGCGAGAAGCATGAGACGTGGAGAAGATTTTCCCTGGGACCCAGCAGCACCTCCGGTTGAAGTCTTGCCTGAAGACGAGCGTGTGAGGGACATTTATCAACGTCACTGGGCTACCATACGCCATTGTTTTCACCGTGACCGTCGTCTATTGGACTTTCGACTGCAGGACCTTACGTATTTGTCTACTTATGCGGAGAACATTTTCACAGACCAGGTCACAGCGTTCAAGTTGAATATCACATTCGGGTACATTTTACGGCACAAGGACACGGATCAGCTGCGGTATTATTATCCCAGCAATAATACCTATGTGTTTGACCAGCCATTCACGGTGACGGATGCGATTTTCCTGGAGCCACTCATCGACCAATTGACTACGTTGGACCCATTGGAATGGGCCCGATTGCAACGCCCCAATACCCAATGGCTTGTGGAAATGGTGACCAACGTCACATTTTTCGTCACAAAAATGAGAGATCATCCTATCGGTGCTCCTGTACTACTACCCCCTTGGCTTCATCATCGAAAAGGCATGTATGCATTAACGGGAGGAAATCATGGACCCTACAAAGACCGGAAATGTCTGTTTCGATGTTTGGCCGTGCATCTGGACGAGTGTCATCCCAACAGTTGTGACAGAGTGGCCAATGGCTATTGGGAACAGTACTTAGAGCAGCAAGACTTGGATGAGCGGCACTTCCGTGGAGTCCCGTTCAAGAATTTGGATGACGTGGAAACACTGTTCAACATCAATATCTTTGTATACCGATTACGATGCCAGGAGGATACATTTGTGGCTGAATTGGTTCGTCGTTCAACAGAACGGTACGCTTCTACGATGAAAGTCAATGTCTTCGACTACAATGGCGTGAGTCATTTTTCGCTGATCCACAATATGAGCCAGTACGCCCAGTCTTACAGTTGTGCCCAATGCCATCGGGTGTTCAAATATTCGTCCAAATTACATCAACACGAGAAGATTTGTGACAACAGTGTGAAGCGAAAATTTCCTGGTGGTGTGTATCATAATACGCCTACTATTTTCGAGGAACTGGCCGATGAGGGTCTGATCATACCGGAGGCGGACCGTTATTTTCCCTACCGGGCGTGTTACGATTTTGAGGCCCTATTGGAGCCCATGGACATGTTTTCAGCGAAAACGCAGTGGACGCAGCGCCATATTCCCCTGAGTGTCAGCATTTCCAGCAACGTACCTGGCTATGACGCTGCACCGGTCTGTTTCGTGTCTACCGGGGATTCCCATGAGTTGATCAGCCGCATGATGGTGTATTTAGAGGAAGTCAGTGCGGCCAGTACGGAATTGTTGGTGTCCAAGTTCCAGGACGTACTGGACCAGCTGGACGATCGGATTCCTATACCGGGTGTAGCGTTTAGTGACGATGAAGAGTCCGAGTCGGAGTCGGAGTCGCAGCCGGAGCCCATGCAGTCGCAGGATGTGCCTTTACCGAAACCGTATGCGGAGAAATTGAAAGTGCGCTTCCTACAATACCTAGGTCAGTTACCGGTGCTGGGTTTCAACTCGGGGCGATATGACTTGAACATAACCCTAACCCTAACCCTAAACCTAATACCATCAAGTCCGTCATCAAGAAGATCAATAATCATATGGCCCTCACTACCACATCACTTCATTTCCTGGATGTACGGAACTACTTAGCTCCCAATTATAGCTATGATCAGTGGGTGAAGGCGTATGACTGTGCATAAACCAAAGGGAGGTTCCCTTACACGTATATATCGACGCTCGACCGTTTGCAGGAAACACAGTTACCACCCCGGGATGCCTTCTTTGACGATTTGAAGCAAGTGGAATGTCCGGAAGACACGTACCGGGAACTACAGCAGGTATGGAACGATCAACATATGCAGACCTTGCGAGATTTCCTGATATGGTATAATAACTTAGATGTGGTTCCTTTCCTGGAAGCGGCCGAGAAAATGGTTCAACTCTTTCGTCGCGAGATGCACGTCGACATCTTCAAGGAGTGCTTGAGTTTACCGGGTCTGGCGCTTCGCCATCTTTTTCAAGAGTGTCCTACGTACTTCTCGCTGATACAGCAAAAAGATGCAGACATGCATGATTGTCTAAAGCAGAACATTGTCGGCGGACCGAGTCTTATTTTTCACCGTTATCACGAGAAGGACGTCACTACTCTCCCCAGTGGAAAACCCTGTGCTAAGATCATCGGTTTCGATGCGAATGCCTTGTACCTGTGGTCTCTGGCCCAACCTATGCCCAGTGGCCATTATACACGTTGGTTGGCGGAAGGTCGGCATTTTACACCGCAACGCACTCCCTACAAGCATCTGGCTGATCAGTGGTTGGATTGGGAAGCCTATCGACGGGGAATTTATATACGACACCAGACCAACGCCACAGAGAAGCGGATAGGAGATCGTCGACTCCCCGTCGATGGGTTTGCCCTGGTGGGTAGAACACCGACCGTATTTCAATTTTACGGTTGCTATTGGCACGGCCACGGATGCCATTTCAGCGCTGGACGTTTCAACGAACGACGTGGAAAAACACCGGAAGAATTACGAGAAGAAGTGGTGGAGAACGGCGATTATGTGAAAGAGAGAGGATACCATCTGATCGAAATGTGGGAGTGTGAATTTCACACCATGTGCCAGGCCCTGCCCCATTTACGGCGTTTTCTAAAAGAGCGCGAGTACCCGTTGAGTCGTCGGCGACTCCTGAGTCTGCCATAGATGTTCGACGCCATTCGTTCGGGGCACCTCTACGGCTTTGTCGAATGTGATTTGCATGTTCCCGACACTCTCAAGCCCCTCTTCGCCCAGTGCCCTCCCATCTTTAAGAACACGCTGGTGGGTCGGGATGATATTGGAGACACCATGGGGCCTATGCGGAGCAACACGAGTGTTTGCCTCGACCTCGACGGATGTTGATTGGCAGTATGTGGGCAGAGAAAATCTTGCTGGGCACTCCGCTACTGCAGTGGTACATGAGCCACGGTTTGGAAATTACCAAAATATACCAAGTGATACAGTACGTACCCCACGCCTGTTTTGCGGAGAATGCCGATATCGTGACGTCTGTCCGTCGTCAAGGTGATCAAGACCCGAGTAAGGCCATCATCGGTGAATCGTGGAAGTTGACGGGCAATGGGTATTATGGAAAAACGGTCACGAACCAGGATAAGCACGTGAACGTGAACATTTGTACTACTTCCCAAGCCCGCAAAAAAGTGAATTCTCCTCTATTTCGCTCCGTGGAGGTCATCGATGACGACACGTATGAAGTCACTTTAGCCAAGAAGACTATCCGTTACAACCTACCCCTGCAGATTGGATGTATGGTATACCAGGTGGCCAAGCTGAGGATGCTATGATTTCATGGGTGTGTATTTTAATCCATCAGACTGGCAACTCATGGAGATAGATACGGACTCGGCCTACATGGCCGTCTCTAATGCAGATTGGGAGTCCCTGATGAAACCGGAGTTACGTGGACAGTATGAAGCGGAACGGGACCAGTGGCTACCTCGACGTGACCATTACCAGTACGATAAGCGTACGCCGGGCCTCTTCAAGCTGGAGTGGAGTGGGGATGCTATGATTGCTCTCTCCTCCAAGACGTATTACTGTTACGGGGGAGACGAAAATAAGTTTAGCTGCAAAGGGGTGAGCCGGCGCGATCCCAACATCGACAAAGCCTTGTACTTGAACGTGCTGCAAAGCCAGGCCAGTGCGAGTGGAACTAACCGAGGATTTCGGGTGGTGGACCATCAGATGCGGACGTACATCCAGCAACGAGACGCCTTTACTTTCTTTTACCCGAAACGGAAAGTCCTGGCCGATGGCATCAGTACTACTTACTTGGACTTGTGAAAAATGTCGAACACACACTATATGACTGTTGATACACGAGTTAAAAACTGTAAAAGTCAGGATGGCCGAGTGGTCTAAGGCGCCGGTATTAAGTGCTGGTCGGCGAAAAGCTGGCGTAGGTTCGAATCCTACTCCTGACAGAATTTTTTTTGTACCACTTGTATATACATACCACTTATATTCTAAAAAACTGTAAAAGTCAGGATGGCCGAGTGGTCTAAGGCGCCGGTATTAAGTGCTGGTCGGCGAAATGGCGGACGTAGGTTCGAATCCTACTCCTGACAGAATTTTTTTGTACCACTTGTATATACATACCACTACTATTCCATTTGTACATACCACCTATATTCTATTTGTACATAGTGTAACTCTCCCCTTCTTGTTGACTTAAATAAAAAAATAAGTCAAAACCATCATTTTTTGTGTTTTTCATAATTTTTATTGAACATCAATGAACGTCAGAACAACAACGTCATAACAATAACGTGATAATAATAAAAACAATAGTACTGCGCGCAGTGCATTGAATTTAAGTTAACCAGAGAAATGGGGCATGCACATTAAAATGAGAGGCCGTCCAGTCATAGACGAGGACATCACGGTCTTCGGCTTGACAATAATCATCAAACATGTGTACGATGGTTTGCATAGAATGTCCTCTACTCCGGTGAGTGAGATAAAACACACAGTACTGTCCGCAGACACTACTCAAGGGTCCTTGTAATCTTTGAGTATTCCAACGCCACACTGTCGTAGATACGTCCATGAATTTCACCAAATCGGGATGCAGGGGTGCAAGTCCGTAGGAATCAAAGTATTCGCCTTGGCCTAGGGTGTCCACGTACACAGCCACCCAATGTTCACCGGGTCGAGACCCAGGTTCTGTATTCAGGATGTAGGCTGCTGGGGTGGTGGAGTGGGTGGGAAACACATTGCGTGGAAACACACCTCGAAAGGGTACCTTAGGATCTCGCTGGAGTATGGCCATCAGCTGCTCTGTATCCATGACTCTAGTTGGCGTAGTCACACAGCACGTTTCTTTGCTGATCCACGCTGATGACGTTATCAAATTCGGCGTAGCAAATCACGTTAATGGTCTGGGCTAGACCGACGGCAAAACGCAGTTCCAACCGTAGGTTTCCTTTCTTGAGCAAGGCCAGTTGATGATCGTGTTCCAAGGTGGGGGTGAGGTCGAAGGCGAACAACGTGTACCCACGGTGAAAGTCTCGTCGAGTGATGGTATTTCCTTCGTCCTGGCTGTTTTGTCCTGTGGCTGTAAACAGGTTCAGGTAGCTCCGCACATAGTTTTGGTTACCAAAATCCGGTTGTAATGGACGGGCTGGAATTTGATGGCCAGCCACGTGCAGTGCCAAAAAGTTGAGGTTGAAATGTTGAAAGGCGAACGGATTCTCATCCCACGTTCCATTGAAAGCGGTGTTGGTCACACACGCTATGGTAAGACGTTTAGGGAGATCCCCTAGAAATAAATTTTCACGATTGGCCATCATCGTACCTGCTGGCACAGAGAACACCTTGGTCTGTACGCGTCGGATGGGGTACAGGGCTGGTTTTTTCGATAAGGCTTCCATGTGACTCACCAACACCCCCTGTTGCAAATCCACCGTACGCACAACAGGGCTGCATCTTCAATGACGATCTTGTAATTGGGGTCCTCTCCAGCGGCCATCAAGGCGAACGCAGGTGGGGAACGGATCAACTTGATCTTGATGGATACACCGTTCATCATGTAGCGGTCTTGCAGGAACAGATCGGCGTGCAGTCGTCCCATCATATCGACGGACTTGCTATTGCCTGCTATGTTTTTGCGCGCGGTGAACCCATTATTGGCAGCGAGCACGCTATTCGTGGATCCGGGTGTATCCTTGTAGTACAGCGAGGCTTGCAAGTGTGTTTTTTTGGCATCTGCACCGTACGACAACAGCGTCTCCAGGTAGGCTCGGTACGGGTACGTATTGGTGGACGTACTGATGAGTTTATCGCTCATACTCATATCCACCTGTTGGAACAAAGAGTGCAGCTAAAGATTCACCGGGCCTACTACCGCATCGTCCGCTAGGGGGTCCCCGGCTGCGTCCATTATTTTGGCTTTCACGTACAAGTAGGTGTGGGCTAAATCCAGGTAGGCCGTATCTTTGTTTTCAATGGTAAATTCCACAGGTCCCGTCCCCGTCAGGCTAGCCAGGGGTCGATGTTCTACCCAACGTCCTTCGGCTACACTGGTCTGGGTGGGTGGAATAGTCCACAAATCCAATTCACTGTTGGTAGACGGACACGACTCGGAGTGGATGAATGCCATTATGCGAAGATGTCTCTCCTACTACTCTTCTTCTTCTTCTTCGTCTTATTCCGGGGTGTGCGTCGTCGGTGTGTCGGACGTCGAATGACTCTTCGCTGTGTCCGTGGTTGTCTTTTAAGGGCTTTGGCGATCAAGACGCTGCCTGCTTCTTTAGCCCGTCGTTCGAAGGCTTGTCGGGGTGCTGTGCCTCCCAAGACATCACCGGCCACGTGCAATCCACTGCGTACCGCTTGTTTCCCCACCGCTTTGACACCCCGTGTCACCAAGGGCAAGAACGTTTTCACAATGCTCCCCAGTATGTTCCCCAATCCGTGACCTCGTTGCATGCGTGCACCGCTAAAGATGGGCAAGCTCCCTCCCGTTTCTTGTAGTAGTCGGCATAGCTGGGCGTATGGCACTGGTAAGGCACGTACATTATACGAAGTGAGGAGAACGGGCTTGTCGGAAATGAAGTGTCAGCACCACTTTCCCTCGTTCGAATGCGACCGGGTGTCCTGTGTGATCTCTTATATCCACCGTGATCGTGTTGATATCGGTATGTCGTACGGGTAGGTAGAGTATATGGTTGAAACTCTGGTTGACTTGATTGCCATACGTCTTGCTAATGGGGACCACCCGTAACAGAGGTGTGTTCACATCGCCCACAATATGGCTGTCCACTGCGTCC
>JAVTVY010000555.1:0-35317 GCA_036873755.1 Hanleya hanleyi
TGGTTGGTAAAGATAACTGAATGACAATCCTGTATTATCACTGGCTGGTAAAGATAACTGAATGACAATCCTGTATTATCACTGGCTGGCAAAGGTAACTGAATGACAATCCTGTATTATCACTGGCTGGTAAAAATAACTGAATGACAATCCTGTATTATCACTGGCTGGTAAAGATAACTGAATGACAATCCTGTATTATCACTGGCTGGTAAAGATAACTGAATAACAATCCTGTATTATGACTGGCTGGTGAAAGATAACTGAATGACAATCCTGTATTATCACTGGCTGGTAAAGTTACCTGAATGACAATCCTGTATTATCACTGGCTGGTCAAGATAACTGAATGACAATCCTGTATTATCACTGGCTGGTAAAGGTAACTGAATGACAATCCTGTATTATCACAGGCTGGTAAAGATAACTGAATGACAATCCTGTATTATCACTGGCTGGTTAAGATAACTGAATGACAATCCTGTATTATCACTGGCTGGTAAAGGTAACTGAATAACAATCCTGTATTATCACTGGCTGGTAAAGATAACTGAATGACAATCCTGTATTATCACTGGCTGGTTAAGATAACTGAATGACAATCCAGCCAATCGACAGAATTTCTGAAGAGATTCAAGAAGTAAGAGATGGTACCACTTACAAAGAGACCTGTGTTCCACAGAGAAAACAGAATAAATATGGTAACAATTGGCTGTGGAGAATAAATAGTCCTGATAAGGTGATGGTTGGAGAAAATTCTATGTGTAAGCTTATCATGTTAGATAGACTGTTTGTATGGAGAATATACAACTTAAATTTGCAATATTAATTCACACATTTTCCAGAAAATCCAAAGCCAAACTCACTTACTGTTAATGACATATGCATCCGTCTGATTGTCCCATTCCATGCGACTTTTCCAAAACTTCCCAATATCTCGTATGAGTTGATAGCCTTTATCTTTCATTAGCCATTCTTTATCATGTGTCAAGGCCAGATATTGGTGTGCTGCAAATGCTATATCACCAGTCACGTGTTGCTCATTTTCTATAATTTCCTTGCAGACTGGACAGGTTTCTGGCGTGACCTCATACCCAGTGTACGCACTCTCCCAGGGAAATCTCAGACCACTTTTGTTTGTGTTAGACGCTCGTAGATACGCCTGCTCCATAGAATGAATACGGTACGACAGCATAGATTTAGCGAGGTCAGAATGCAACAACAGTATTGGTGGGTACATCCATGTTTCCATGTCCCAGAACACGTGTCCTTGATAATCCTTCGACATGGCGCCATGAGCCAGATCCCCAGGGCTCAAACCATAATACTGTTCATTAGGCTGGTTTGCATCAGTCGATGGCAAAGAGCTAAGAATATAGTACAAACTGCCATAGATTATCTTGGATAGTTCCGTATTTCCATCCACTTCAATTCTTCCTCTGTCCCATTTTTCTTTCCATGACTGCACATGACGATCATACAGAACGTCATCGCCATCACCAATTCTCCACAATCCAGATTGGAACACTGTCACTGCTCGGTTTTGGTCGGCATCAATTGATGTGATGAATATCCACGTTTTCATGTCTATATCATTGTAAAGGGTGACCTCATTCTTCAGGATGTTCCAGTAGATGTACAATTCTTGGACATCAGAACTGTTTGTTTCTGCTTGTTTTGTTCTCCCAAGTTTCCAGAAACAACCATCAATTTTTCTGTTGTGGGTAAAAAATAATAAAATTCAAAAATGACTTCAACATGAATTGATGTAAGCTCCCGGTATATATTAGACTTGGGAGTAGGGCGAGGCTCAGTTAAGGAGCTAGTGGGAGGGGCTCAGTCCCCAGGGAGTGGGGGCATAATCCCGGAGTGTTTGATTGAGTTCAATAAGTGTAACATGATGTAAGGTCCTGGAATATATTATAGGTAGGGTCAGGCTTAGTTCAGGAGATAGAGGGAAGGTCTCAGTCCCAGGGGTGGGGCTATAATCCCAGGGCGAGTACATGGGTTCAATAATTGTACAAGTTGTAAGCGATCGGATTATATCAGGGTTAGGGGGAGGGGGTTAACTTACTTATGAGAGAGGGTGGGGACCAGAAGGTGGAGAACAGAATGTGGGGAACAAAAGACAAGACAGAAAAAAAAAGTCAAAACTTTTAACATCGACCTGAAACTGGGCCCATTCGACAGACAAGACAGTGGGAGTGCATGATTGCGGCAACTATCCCAAGCTTTTGCAGTTATTTTAAGGGCTTGATAAAAATAATAATACTTCAAGAATAAATGCCAAGTACAAATTCTAATAGTGAAATAAACTCCTATCATAGGCGGATGATGTTGGGATTACTAGTTTTTCTACACTTTCTTTTAAAGTCAGATGTCACTACCACAGAACAATGGGAGCCAATTTGACATATTCCACTAGAGCATGCACTGACAAATTTGACCAGGTTGTGGACAAGCCCCAATTGAATCATTCTAAAAGGTGTTTGGTTCAAGGATACAGCCACGAAATTGAACACAAGTCATTTATTCAGTAAGACTTGATAATATGCACTTAAATTTGCAATTCAATGTGAAGTTGTAACTTCATACACAATTTCAAGGAAAGCTTTTGTCGGTGTTGAATTTAAAGTCAAGTAAAGTGTTATACCTTTTCTCTTTGTCGTAATACTGTTGACTGTCACCGAATACAATATCCTCATCAGTCTCTGTCCCATTATCATTCATTATGTTGACAGTGATGTTACCAACCACTCCAGGTTTCCTGTGAACCCTGATCTCCGTCACAAGAAGCTGGGTGTATTGGTGATGAGTATATGACCTGACAAGGAGAGTCACATTGGGTGTGTCTCTCTTTTCTTCGAAAACAGCTGAAAACGAAACATGGTAATCTTGTAATAAAGTTACAATCATTCTATTCTATATCTACTTCTGATATCCTCCAAATCTAGTGGTCAAATTTTAATCCACCTACCAAATAACAGGGTACCTACTCTAATTCAATGGTTTCTCAAATCAAATACTTTCATTGACCTGCTGACAGTAAGAATATTATCATGAAGACCACTGGACATCCTGGATGATGTCTTCAAAATTACTTCCATAAACTAAAGTGACATACAAACACAGATTCGATAATGGGCATTATGGCTGAATTAGAAAATTCAAAGAGTTTGCTCTCAGATAGTTGGGATATGTTAAATTTCTGAAGTCTACATGTTCATCTTCAAGACCCCTATAAAGGACACATCGAGAACACTGGGTGAAAAACATACCTCTTTTAACATCCAATGAGTAGGAGACTTTCTGTTCTCCGGGAGGCGCATCAGGCAGCGTCGCTCGAATGTTATGATTTGATGGAATACGAGCCCGATGACTTTCACCTGTTGATTACAATCTGTCACAGGTGAGACATTCATTCTTACTGAATTTAATTAATTAATAATCCAAAAACAATATCATATACATGTATAGATAATGTGCAAACTATTGATCCATTTAATCACAGAAAACTTACATAACAATTTATCTCATTATATGTGTATGTATATATATATATATTAAACATCAGAGGTGAAGATAAAAGTTTGAAAAAAAGTAAAAACTGCCAACAATCACATGGCTCTGATACACATTTTTGCTTTACCCTCTCTGTACCATATCGGTACAATGGTACAATAGTACCGATAGAAAAAAGGTTCAACAATTGTCTGTCATTGGCATATGAAAATATTGAATTTCTAGACAATATTTTTATCATATTGCATATTGTTGGAAAGCTCGGAGTATCGACTTTGAAATTACAAAGACGATGATAAGTATATACTAACTGACATAATATGTTTGTATAATAGAGTCAAAGTTAAGTTCTCACCTTTGTAGCCATTGTATAGGCCATTCATATAGATGGTGGGGCTGTAGATAACAGTGGCAATGTGACCATTACCTATAGAGGGCATGTAACGAAGATCAACCTCTGAGGAGCCACTTACCATAGGTAACCTGGATAAACAAATGTACAACACAATACTGATGATAACAGAAAATTGATGAACAAACCAGATACAGTTGATCAAATACGATGGAGGATGCATCCCATTTGAACATGAAGAAAAGACAACATTAGCAATATATTGTAGCAAGGCATCCGCAAAAATGTACCAAAGGTTTATTAAGTCATTCTAATTTGCACTGTGTGGCAATGAATTTTAAGCTGGCCCCCAGGTGTGTATGTGGAAGGAACGGAATACCAAGCAGCATCTTGTGGCCAGATATCGATATAACAAAGTTGGTAAGAAAACATTCATTCTATTTTCTTGTGGAGCATTATGAGGATGGAATCTGACTCCAAGCGACATCTTGTTGCATAATATTCACATACCAAATTTATTTCCTTGTTTACTGTGGTAAAACACCTAGAATAGATCGGGCTGCAATAGGATGAGTCTAAGTTTGGTCATGAAGGCCGTAGGCCGGAGTGATCAAAGGTGAAGACTCAACCGATTTGCATTTATTTCTATTCTACCATAATGAAAACGACCCAATGTGGAGTTGTTTCCCGAAAAGAAAGATATTCTTGTGTATTTAAAACTGACACCCCTATACCTGACAAAAAATGCTTTGGCCCAATTAATTGAAGTAAAAAACACCTCCAAGTCACGTGCCAGAAATTGACATGGATTGAAGAGACAACAGTATGACAGCTGTAGGGGCATGCTAAAACGCCATTAACGATCACAATGATGCAAGCGTGACTCTTGGTTTTAGAATACATGTGAAATTCTCCCGTCATCCAATGATTGGATTGTGTACCTTCAAAAAGGTATAATGACATCAACAACTTTGAATAAATCTTCAAGGAAAAAAAGTGTTCTCCAACTTTAATTGGTTCCATGATGTAGAGCAAAAGGATGTACAAGAAGATACAGAGAGACAATAAATTTTGATATCCATTTCAAT
Organism: Hanleya hanleyi; assembly: GCA_036873755.1. Classification (NCBI taxonomy): domain Eukaryota; kingdom Metazoa; phylum Mollusca; class Polyplacophora; order Lepidopleurida; family Hanleyidae; genus Hanleya; species Hanleya hanleyi. The sequence goes on from JAVTVY010000555.1 coordinate 4,963, forward strand.
CCTATTACTCTTCTGGGCGAGTTCAACTGGACATGCGAAGAAAATTATGACGTCATATAATCCACACCGATTGGTTGTGAGGTAGGATCTATTGGAATTAGATCCCACCTGTGCTTCCTCCTTTACATGTAATAATGTTATTTGGTAAAACACATGGGGTGTGGTAGAATTGGAACTAATCCATTCAGTGGTTCTAATTGTCTGCAAACAAAATTTACAGCTTGACCAGGTGGCACCACCTTTGGGTAAATGTGGACAGAAAGCGATCCAAAGCGATGTACATCTTATGGCATGATATCCACAGATCAAATTTGGAAAGAATCCTTTCAGTCGGTCGTTAAATGTTCAGAAACAAAATTTTAAGTTGACGCCCAGGTGACATCGCCTATGGAAATACGTGAATGAAATGTAATCCCAAGCAACATCTGGAGGCAAGTTTAATAACAGATTCTTTCCAAATTCGGTATATGGATAAATCATTCTGATGTTATTGTCTGAAGACCAAATTTAGTGGGTATAAAATGAGGTCAAACTTTAAACTTTCATATCACAGCTTGTCAGTGATCTTAAAATCTGTAAGGCCCCGGTCTCTGCAAAAGTTCAGTCATCTGAGAGAGGAATGTATAATGGTTCTGCTGATCCGCTAAGTCAGACATGAATGAATCAGTATTAACGATCGAACCCAGTAAAATGAGTGGATTTTCATACACCTACTGACATTTGTCATTTTACTGTGATAATGATGAACATGATCAACACACATCTACATATTATTGAGAAGCTTATTTCTCTGGGATTTCAAATATATCAGTATATATTGTTTATGAAATTATTCCAATTTAAATGCTTGTCTTTTCATAAAATGAGCGTCCAGCTTCAAACGTTAATTTTTGTTCAAAATTTTCATTTAATTGTTAACTATGTCGATTAGAATAACCCATCAACAAAATATCAGTACTTCAGTTCTTAAAAATTTGGCTCAGTAGATCTTTTTCTGTGGAAATTTATGCATTTTCAATTTAAAAAATTTGGATAAAATATGACGGCCACAGATTAAACATTAATATATCTCAGCTCAGAGGGTCTCTGCTCAAGCAGCACAAATTTATCGCCAATTTTGAGTGTTACAAGCGCTTAATAAGCCATGGCTATGAACCAATCACTGAATGTGCTATAGATGCAAATGAGGATATTCAAATCAGTTCAGAGGTCATACATGAAAATCAATAGGTGACTTCGTCTGGACAAAAAAATGGAAAAAATAGCGACACTGATGCCTAAGTTTTAACTACAAGCCATGATTATTGAAATATGCCAGATTTTCATGAGAAGAAATCTAGCAATCAATATAAGTAGTTTATCATGCAAATAGATCATTCTCTTCCCCATCTATATTGCGCAATTCTATGACATTCTTTTCTAGCAAATTATCATTGTGAGATGTTACAGAGCAAGCAGCAACGCCATGATAAACATTGTACTGTATGTGTGTGACTGGTCTGTTTTTGCCGATTGCTCACTCTGCTTCTACTACTTGATCAATAGGATATTACCTGTCAGTTTCAAACACTGTAGCTTTGTCACTGAGGTCAGTGAAACCATCTGACTTGACGGTATAATCAACCTCCTCTACACACAGATTGTCACACTGAGGCTCTGTGAATGACCCATCATCTGGTGAGGCTTTCTGGGAATATTAGACCAGAATTCATGATTTCAAGTTTCAAATTTCAAATTTTAATATGATCAACTTTTGAGTTCTCTCAATTGTTTCCTTGAGGACCATGCAAATATTATAAGCACAGTACTGGTTTTATATAAGAGTTGGGTTTAAGCATGATATCATGGGAAAATGCATTACATTACAGGAGGTCTACCTCTCTATAATAGACTAAGACTTCTCAACTGATAGTAACTCCAGTGCATTAGGGCCTATCTTCCAGATTTAAAATACTTGATTGGTTGATTCAAATTTTCAAAATGAAATCTGTTATTTTCATTGGCTTGTAGACAAAATTGGAAGAGAATTCAGTCAATCGCCATGTTTGTATAAATGTCCATCATGAGTGACTCACCCAGTGTTTCCAGTCTTTGATCATACACAGAATTCCATCATCAACATTTCTTAACAGAGCTGATGGATTCTCCTGATCAGAGGTTATCAGGGTGTAGTTGTGTGTAACTCGGTCCCTGAAAATGGAATAATGAAACTACTGTTACCCATAATTTCACAATCGGGGCTTCCCCATATTATTCTCGGATGACACATGACCTGTAAATATCTGGGTAGTTGATTTTCATATCTACCTTCGGTACAACATGGATGCATGTTTTTAATCAGTGATACCTGGTTTAAATTTGGTGAATATGCATCAACTTACCCTACTATTTGAAGAAAGAATCATTTTACATTACCCTACAAACGAAATTAATTTCAAGTTGAAAATATTCCGACAGATATCACTAGATAGAGATTGCTCAATGTTGGAGCATACAGAGAAATGAAAATCAACTACCCATAAATCCACAGATGATGACCATGTGCATGTTGAACATTCTGCCCGAATCTGATATCGTAATTCCACAATTCTTCAGAAAATTGGAGATAAAAACTAAGCTTAATCAATAATCATGTTCACGATTGACTTAAGTGTAGAGCAACAGGTGAAATACTCATTGAAATGGCTGATATATTACCAGGATAGACACAACCAGAAAATTGTTATATGGATGTCATAATGCAAACCATTGACAGAATTTTCACAATGGAAATAAGAAATTTCGAAACTTTACAACTCAATCCCGCATTTGATGATACGTCTAGCGACAGCTTGGGCTTTCTTGTTGGGAGCTGTACATCTGAAGTCCCCCATGAATGCGATGACAGGGCCATGGTCTGTGCCTGTATACACATTCCCATCCTCCCCAATCAGTACATGGTATTTGTCCTATAAAGAATGAATCATACAAGTTGTTCAGATAGGGTAGGTAGGTCCATATACAGACAGATACAAGCTAAGTGGTATTTGCCCAGCAAAGCATTTGAATGTCAGACCTGGAATTATCACATGTATTGTACTGTACAGGGTATTTGTCGATATAGAATTAAATGATATTTGTCTGCTGAACAGATATATTCAAAATCATATTATATGTCCTATGTATAGATAGGAGGGAGGGGGTGAATTTGGTTTAATGTCACACTCAAGGTTATTTCACTCATATGGTGACAGTCACTTTGAATGATGGAGGAAGCCGTGGTACCTAGAGAGAACCACCACATAACTAGATAAATAAACAAATTGCTTATGGATACCAACTTCTAGTTTATCCAGGACGACGTTTCGATACAGGTACTAGTATCGTTCTCAGTCAATGTTATCCATAAGCAATTTGTTTATTTATCTACTTCCCAACTTCTAAATACCACTTAAGGAAACCATACGTCATCATTGACTTGAGAACGATACTAGTACCTGTATCGAAACGTCGTCCTGTTCTAGGTATAGAGATATGATGATGGTATTTGACTGTATTTGAACAGATATATATATATACGAGATCACATTATATGTACTATATACAGATAGAGATAGGATGGTATTTGTTTAATAAACAGATATAAAGATTATGCCATACGTAAAGATACAGATTATGTCATATGTCAGGGGCCGCGGAACCGGGGGGGGTAGGGGGGGCTACAGCCCCCCCCCCACACTTTTTGAGACTGCAATATTATAAGTCCTATCTTAGATAGCACCAGTCCAGCAATTAACATGGCCGATATAGAGTTCAGCCCCCCCACTTTCAAACGTGCTCCGAGGCGCCTGTATGTACAGATAGAGATAGGACCAAGGTATTTGTCCCATGTACAGATATACAAGATCACTGAGTATGTGTCTCATGTACAGGTAGAGATAAGATCAGGGCATTTGTAGAGATATATACAATATCATAGAGTATGTGTCTCATGTACAGGGAGGGATAAGATCAAGGCATTTGTCCCATGTACAGATATATACAATATCGTAGAGCATGTGTCTCATGTACAGGTAGAGATAAGATCAGGGTATTTGTCCCATGTACAGGTATATACATTACAATATCATGAAGTAGGTGTCCCATGTAAAGATAAGATCAAGGTATTTGTCCCAAGTACAGAATATCCCAGAGTGTGTGTCTCATGTACAGGTAGAGATAAGTTCAAGGTATCTGTCCCATGGACAGATAAATACAAGAGTGAGTGGGTGAATAGAATTTAACATCGCTTTCAACAATATTTCAGCTATATCACGGCGAACCAACTAAGCACCACCCAGCCCAGTTGTGTTCCTGCTACTTCAAAGAAGAAATCTTTGAAGCAGCATGGAACCAGACACCCTCCATCCATCCTATAAAACACTGAGGACAGTGCACAAGACACAGACAGGATGCTTTAATACATGGTGTAATAAAGACGAGTGATATTACAGTGCTAGACATCACATTATCAAGTTAATGTTGCTTCTCAGCAAAATGCATTGAAACAACAGGAACCTGAACCCACCCAACCACCCGCGATAAATACAAGATCACAGAGTATGTGTGCCATGTACAGGTAGAGATAGGATCAAGGTATTTGTCCCATGTACAGATAAATACAATATCACAGAGCATGTGTCCCATGTACAGGTAGAGATAGGATCAAGGTGTTTGTCTGATGTACAGATAAATACAAGATCACAGAGCATGTATCCCATGTACAGGTAGAGAACGTTCATAAAGTTAGACCGCGGTTCGCAGTTCGTTATTCGGGACCAGTCATTCAAATACTCATAACAGCGCCCCTAGCAGCGCCCCCTGGCATCAGATTTGGGATATGAATATGCAAAGATATACAGCATGACATTCTCTCTTGCTATGCAGAGTTTGGAGTTCAAAGTACTCATAATAAAAAAATACAGATTTCCATATCTGACGAAATAATTGCTGGTCTCCTCAAATAACAAACTGCGAACCGCGGTCTAATTTTATGAACGTAGGTAGAGATAGGATCAAGGTATTTGTCCCAGGAACAGATAAATACAAGATCAGGATGTGTCCCATGTACAGGTAGAGTAAGGATCAAGGTAAGGCCATGTACAGATAAATACAAGATCACAGAGTATGTGTCCCGTGTATAGATAGAGACAAGATCAAAGTATTTGTCCCATGTACAGATAAATACAATATCACAGAGCATGTGTCCCATGTACAGGTAGAGATAAGATCAAAGTATCTGTCCATGTACAGATAAATACAATATCACAGAGCATGTGTCCCATGTACAGGTAGAGATAAGATCAAAGTATTTGTCCCATGTACAGATAAATACGACCACAGTATGTATCTCATGTACAGGTAGAGATAGGATCAAGGTATTTGTCCCATGTACAGATAAATACAATATCACAGAGCATGTGTCCCATGTACAGGTAGAGATAAGATCAAAGTATTTGTCCCATGTACAGATAAATATGATATACCACAGTATGTGTCTCATGTACAGGTAGAGATAGGATCAAGGTATTTGTCCCATGTACAGATAAATACAATATCACAGAGCATGTGTCCCATGTGCAGGTAGAGATAAGATCAAAGTATTTGTCCCATGTACAGATAAATACGATATACCACAGTATGTATCTCATGTACAGGTAGAGATAAGATCAAAGTATTTGTCCCATGTACAGATAAATACGATATACCACAGTATGTATCTCATGTACAGGTAGAGATAGGATCAAGGTATTTGTCCCATGTACAGATAAATACAATATCACAGAGCATGTGTCCCATGTACAGGTAGAGATAGGATCAAGGTGTTTGTCTGATGTACAGATAAATACAAGATCACAGAACATGTATACCATGTACAGGTAGAGATAAGATCAAAGTATTTGTCCCATGTACAGATAAATACAAAATCACAGAGCATGTGTCCCATGTACAGGTAGAGATAAGATCAAAGTATTTGTCCCATGTACAGATAAATACGATATACCACAGTATGTGTCTCATGTACAGGTAGAGATAAGATCAAAGTATTTGTCCCATGTACAGATAAATACAATATCACAGAGCATGTGTCCCATGTACAGGTAGAGATAGGATCAAGGTGTTTGTCTGATGTACAGATAAATACAAGATCACAGAGCATACATACCATGTACAGGTAGAGATAAGATCAAAGTATTTGTCCCATGTACAGATAAATACAAAATCACAGAGCATGTGTCCCATGTACAGGTAGAGATAAGATCAAAGTATTTGTCCCATGTACAGATAAATACGATATACCACAGTATGTGTCTCATGTACAGGTAGAGATAGGATCAAGGTATTTGTCCCATGTACAGATAAATACAATATCCCAGAGTATGTGTCCCATGTACAGGTAGAGATATTCATTCTTTCAGACAACTCTCGCTAAACAAGAGCAGAGAATAGATCAATTCTTCCATCAGCTGTTGATGACCCACGTAACTGGGGCAAATATTCAGTTCTACAACATGGTCCAGCTTTTCTTAATAAATAATAAATTGATTTCTGAAATTTTATTATGTTTGCAAACTAGACATCTCCCAATAATATCTGAAAATAGGGCACTGGGAATATATAATTTTTTATTAATGGCCATTTTTCTGTATACGTTAATGTTAAGTGACAGCCAACTGGGAAGTATGGCTGTCTAAGACAATTGTATTAGTCCCATGTCCAGAAAAAAACAATCCTGGTGAACAACATTTACCATGCCAAGTTATCTCATCTAGTCTTTTTCAATACAATATAAAATATAAAATTGTGGCAATAACAAGAACATAAACTTACATATGTAGAATGGCGGGTACTTACAATATCTATGTGCATGTGGAATGACTGGTACTTACAATATCTATGTGCATGTAGAATGGCAGGTACTTACAATATCTATGTGCATGTAGAAAGGCAGGTACTTACAATATCTATGTACATGTAGAACGACAGGTACTTACAATATCTTTGGGCATGTAGAACGACAGGTACTTACAATATTTATGTACATGTAGAACGACAGGTACAATATCTATGTACATGTAGAACAACAGGTACTTACAATATCTTTGGGCATGTAGAACGACAGGTACTTACAATATTTATGTACATGTAGAACGACAGGTACAATATCTATTTACATGTAGAACGACAGGTACTTACAATATCTTTGGGCATGTAGAACGACAGGTACTTAAAATATCTTTGTGCATGTAGAATGACAGGTACTCACAATATCTTTCACTGCTTCCATCTTACACGTTGTTGATGTGTAACATCGTTGTCCCCCAGTATGGGTCATCACAACAGTTTCAAAAGGTATAATATCTGGCTGGGTTGTAGGTGGCAGTGGGGATGATACAGGTCTTGGAATGAAGTACGGACATGAGGTACCTGCATGTGATAAGAAAGGTAGAGATCACTCAAAATATTTTCCATGACAGAGGTTTGGATACAAATAGCATAGGAATCTAGAATATATATATAATCTAGAATCAAACAGAGAAACAGAACCACATGAAATAAAGCATATGAGAGGTCAATGAACAGACCTGACAAAAATAAGGCCTCAATGTTGCTCTGCTAATCATGATAACAGGTCTGAGAACTTACATAGAAAGTTAATATCCTATGACCTCCAGTAATGGATCAAACAAGGTTGGATGAATTAGGTGGTGGTATCATGATAAACCATGAGGTACTATGATGGAAGATGAAATTATTGTCAGTATATAGAGTATGCCATCTCAAGGCAACTTTTTGGCTGTGAAAGATACATTCTAAATAAATGAAAGATGTGATAAATTTGCCGATTATTGGTCTCATTGTATAAGTGTAGAAGTACAGATGTACATTATTATTCAATTACCTTCAGGTAAAGGACAATCTGTAACATCTAAACTTTCAATGAAAAATGGCTTCCTAGACATTTCAACAGAAGATCCTGTAAGGAGAAAGGGAAATGACAGTCCAAAACAAACAATCATCTCATCTGGTCATAATCTCCAGAATTCTTGGTTGAGCAACTTTTGGACTGACAACAAGTGTTTCCATGCAAAAGTATGAGAGTGCTGGTTGAAAGTCCTTTTTTGGAGAATTGTGGAATTTCACTATAAAGTCAACATTGTTGAAAGAAATTCTCATAGTGTTGTTGCTTGGTTCAAGTTACAGAAATTGGACTTGGATGTCGATCATCACAGAAATCGGGCTGTTTTGTGAGAAATGTGGATTTCACGAGGAGAGGACAACAGGATTATACATGAGATAAATGAATTGGGAGTTGTACAACAATGCTAGGAAGAAAGCGAACTGAATTAGTCTCATAACCGAACGTTTATGAACATATAGGATCATTTAAACTGCTAGCCGCACTCTTTGCCACACATTGTATCACATTTTGTAAATGTGCTTATCCACCGGCTGATTAATTATATAAAATCTTTAATTGAACCATGTGGTCTTTCTGTTGTAATTTTGTTTTGACCACTGTTTGGCAGCAGATTTAGCAAACTTTTAAGTGGATTGATACACAGTACTGGCTGTCATGCACTATTTTCTGATGCAATATAATACTACAGCCTTCCAGGTATAAAGTTGATAAAGTTATGATAGGCGAATAATCCCTCTCTTCTTACACTGATATGTACTTGTCTCCTAATTACAACGATATTTCAAGGAACCAGTGATTATTTCAAGGGAAAATAGTAAAATTCCTTTTTTTCCTATGCTTTGATATGGGGATATATTTTAACTGGTGATAACTGACAGAAAAGCAGTAAGTATATTTCATATTACCCTAATATATCACTACCTTGATGAATATTCTTGCAACTTGAAATAGGAAGTATGACAGCTAGCTAACTATTGTTCAAACTTTCCCAATAGGATTTTATGGTCACAGATTGCAACCAGAAGTTGATGCATGTTCAGAATCTGCTCAGTGTTATTGTATTAATGTGATGAAGTTGGATGGAAGAGACTGTTAATGAAAGTGATTAGGATGATCAATGATCTGCAGGATTTACCTTTGAACATAGTGAACTGTGAATCTCTATCAACCACTAACACCAGCAAACCCTTCATTGGTGTCTCTTTCACTTTGATTTCTACAAGATCAGAGGTGATGTAGATATCAAACTGTGTTCCAAGGTAATCTATGTCAAGGAAATTCATTCCTTCAGTGTCTGGTGGAAGATGTGGATTGAAGGAAAGGCGTTCAGTTTCAAGTCGTGCCCCGCCATAGCCAAAGAAGACTGTTTGTAAGAATCCACCCATTCCAGTCAAGAAATTCACTGCCCCTATTCCTTCCCTGGCCTCTGTCCAAACCTGAAAATAAATAAAAAATGTGTTTGAAAATTCAACATTATGAACTTAAAGTGTAACCGTGGCACTAGTGTGAGTGTATGCCATATTCAAGATAGTGCAGGGCTCGAAATTGCCACAAGCCCGGCAGCCTGTGGCTGGTGAATTCAGAACTGGTCTGGTTGAATTTAGTTCTAAAGCTAGCTAACCAGCCCGACTGGCGACTGGTTGGTTATAATTCAAGAATTTCAACTTTGTATAATGAAATATACCAGCCCGATGGTCTGGCAAAGTTTTATGGTAAATTCATGCCCTGTAGTGATGTGAATAACAAAATGCAGTAAAGTTTTCTCCCAATATTTCACTCATATTCTATCTCAGAAGATTCAAAAGCAGATTTCTACATTAGGAGAGAAGTTTGCACTGCCTCTTTTGACGTCAGAGATGACGTTAACGACATCAACAATGTTGCGTTGTGATGTGGTTTATCGTTCCATAATGTCCCAAGTTCCGAGATGCTTGTGGCGCTGTGTACAAAAATAACATTAATAACATTAAAATCGTTGAAATTAAAGTCGTAAAACGAGAAAAAAGGTATAAATTCTTTAATTTGGAAGATTATCTTGGATATGACGTAAACTTGCAAAAGTACCACAGTTACACTTTAATAAAACTACATATACCTCACCTCATGAGTCAAACCCATAAACCAGTGCTCTCAGTGGAGATACTAGAAGTTGTACACTGAGCATTTGCAGTTAGCTGACCTGCTGAACTATTCTAAGTTCTTATTGCAAAAATGTTCTCCCTCAGTACTGCCAACAGCACTGTATAAACCAATTGATGTGAATAAATGAAATATGTGAATTTTGAAAGAAACAATATGACTATACATTTATCCAAGGCTATGGCTTTCTGTGGATGTTCCATTCTATACTGGTGTAAACTCAGTGCTCATTATGTTACTTTGATCATCCTGTGACCTTGGTAATCATGCTAATGTACCTTGAATGGTTCTTTCATGTATAAAGAATGAGTTCTGTCAAACAGTTCAGCTGCCTTATCTTCATCACCCAGTTCCAGCCAACCAATAGCAAACATGCCCCAAGTCATCGCTGGACCCTTGGGATCCGTCACTTGCTCATATATTTCCAGGTCATTTCGTCGGACATCATCAGGCATGCTGTACATCAAGGGGTAACCTAGCAGAATAACATCTGCTTGTTTTACACCTCGGGGGTCTGAATACAAAAATATCAATGTGAAAATTGGAAGTTCTACATGTACCATGGATCAACACAAAAAATAATCGAGATAAAGATTATGAGCATTGTCAGATTATAGTACTGGATGACCATCACATAAAAGCCCGGTACCATAAACGATGGAATTGGCTTCAATACCACAGTCTGTGAATAATATTTATGATATTTTTATGAGGTATATGCCTACTAATTTTGTTTTTCCAATATTCACTTTGTACAACTGTACAAACCCCAGATTGTATGGGTCAGTTTACTACTTATATTATCTTGGTAATTCTTCAGATAATTATAATCACTATTCTCATGCATGTGTAGTCTTGAGCTTCAGCTATATAGCGATGAGTAAACAAAATTCTAAGTATTCAAGTTAATAACTTCGTAATCCAACACATTTAAAACATACACACATTAAAACTCATGCAACAAACGATTACTCTCAAATAAACCTAAGACACAGTCCTCCCTCACCCGACCAAAAAGAATCTCTTACAATCTTAATACGAAGCTGCGCATCTGAAAACCCCTCGGCTCTGGGCGCCAGCCATTCATAATGTATTCAATTTGAAGCAAGACTTCAGGAACACCAAGCAGTCAAGTGACAAATATACAGATTATGAAAAAATTTGCCATTAGAAATGGCCTCTAAGGTTTATGTCCAATCAGAGAAGTCGGTATTCATTACATAAGTTTGTTGATGCATCGATGATGTATACCAAATTTTGTCATAGAGCATTTGAAAATTATCAGAGATAGAGATCATTAATGATTTCGCATAAATTAAAGATGGCCGCCCATCCTTCCCACCACTCAGAGAAACTGATGTGGTTATTCATTGCAAGTGTCTTGATACATGGATGCTGTATACCAAGTTTCATATAGAACACTGAAATGGTATCAAAGATATACATCATCAAAGATTTTGCATAAATTAAAGATGGCCACCAAGGTTTCTGCCCAATCAGAAACACCAGAACTGCCATTTATCGTAAGTCTATTGATGCATCGATGATATATGCCAAATTTTACATCGAGCACTCGAACGGTATCAGAGATAGAGATCATTAATGATTTCGCATAAATTAAAGATGGCCGCCCATCCTTCCTGCCACTCAGAGGAACTGATGTGGTTATACATTGCAGGTCTCTTGATACATCGATGCTGTACCAAGTTTCGTATAGAACACTTGAATGGTATCAAAGATATATATCATTAAAGATTTTGCATAAATTAAAGATGGCCGCCATGGTTTCCACCGAATCAGGGAAACTGGTTTGGTCATTCCTTTGAAGTTTCTTGATGCATCGATGATCTATACCAAGTTCACACACGGAACAGTGAAATGGTACCTAAGATACACAAGATTAATGATTTCGCATAAATTAAATATGGCCGCCAAAGTTTCCAACCAATCAGGTCCAGATTCAATAGGGTTCTGGGTCATGAGCATATGGATGTGCAGTGCAAGTTTGGTGTGCCTAGGGTAAGTCGTTCTAAAGATATCTTGGTAACGAGAAAGCTGTGATGGTTTCGCATAAATTAAAGATGGCCACCAAAGTTTCCAACCAATCAGGTCCAGATTCAATAGGGTTCTGCGTCACGCGCATACGGATGTGCACTGCAAGTTTGGTGTGCCTAGGGTAAGTCGTTCTGAAGATATCTTGGTAACGAGAAAGGTGTGACGGACGGACGGACAGACGGACAGACGTACATGACGACGACAATACCAATCTATTCAGTCGATAAGAATATGTTTCACTGTGAGATCTTCGTGGCATGGAATACACCTTGGGACTGGCTCTTTTTTTAGTAAACGTTGGCGAGTTAAACGTGTATGGCCGATTCAACATTGACCCCTGGCCAATGACAACAGATAGTATATTATAGATTTGTCTTATGGCTGGGGTTAGAAAATGGAGGCTGCGCCGGTACCCTTGTCCCAGTAAAAACTTCCATACACAGGGTTAGATGCAGGATTTTCGCCAAAGTCCTTGTTTGAAAATAGCTTTGTCGTTATTTGAAAAAATCTAATTTTGCAAAATAGCTAATATCACTCAAATGGTGTTGAACATGCCAAAACATTGTCAGTTTGTGTTCTTTGATTGTTTTACACAAACTACTGTGCCTTTTGCCCCTGATATTCACTTATAATCTATGAGTTTTCTAAACTAAAGTCATTTGATTTTGTGGAAAAATTGTCATTTGATTTTATAGTTGTGTCTAACTCTGAATATCATATATGGCCAATTATATTACACATATTTCACAACAATGGATTACTGAATAATTTCTGTACATGATCAGACCCCTTTTCACAAGTTATGCCATTTTCTAAACTAATACGGCAGCTGTTCTTTCACTTTTTCAAAGTCTTGCTCTGATTGATCTACTTTCGACAGAATACAAATCTGCCCAACGGAGATAAAAAACACAATTTATTTTAACTCTTGACTCCATAACATATATTTTTTTTAATTATGTGCCAAAGTTACGTAAACATGGGGGCAACTTTGGAACACAAGTGAAAATCCCACTGAAAGCCAGTTTTATCCCCCTATTGAGACATTTTTGACAGCAAATGGGATTTGGCATATAGCAGGACATTGTCTCGGATGGGGCTAGGGAAGTAAACTTGTTCCTATAATACACTGGACAACAAAGGTTATGAATATATGAACTGAATTAATAAGCAACATCCGTTAATTAAAAAAACAATAATAATAATTAATGGCCTGACACTGTTAAATGCATCAACAGATGTAAAAAATAGCTTATTGACAAGACACATGACCAAATATTCTGACAGTAGCCTAAGGATGCTATTTTGACCACTCTGTATCCCATTTTCCTCTCTAACCACACTATCCTGCCAAAGTTACCCGGGGTGCCAAAGTTACTAGGACTTTGGACAGGTCGGGGAAATGTTGAAATTGACCTGATTCCGCCCAGTTTGGGTGAATGACATCATAAATCCTCACCCCAATTAGGCTGAATTAATCGTAGCCCAAAGTGATCATTTTTTTAAAATGATAAATATCTCAAATTATGAACGGACCCCTTTTGGCGCTAAAAGTTTTCTCCGATACCATAAAATTTATGACGTACATTTGCTTATGAATTGTGAAGGAAAGTGGAATATGTTGTTGTCTCACAAAAAAAATGATAAATCCGGTTGATACAACTTTCCCGTTTATAAGTTTTTCGATGAAAAAACGTATTTCGCTCACGTTCATACCTGCATACAGGAGGGATACCGCCATGTTCTGGTCGAAGTCGAGACCACAAGGCTCAGCTAATTGATGATTTTTTTTTTTAAATATCATATTCGGTAAGCAGCATCAGGGGAGGTAATCCTGTGGAGAGCTCATTCGGTAATTGAATTGAACTGAATTGAATTTTATTCTCTTAATCTTGCCCTTTCGCGTATTTCTCATATTTTATGAATTATCGATTAATTTCGCCTAGCAGTTTCCAAAAGAGGCAAACAAAGATGGCGCCCTCTTCCTTCCAAAACACGCTGTCGTTTTGGAGAACAGTTAGACTTTGAAAAAATACCCTGGTAAGTAATCTGCATGTCTTGTGTTTATTTTTGTTATTGACAACATACTTCACCTCCCCACAAACTTCGCTGACAGGATGGAAATATGAATTTTACAGTTTTCTAGAGAGGAGGTCTATGCGCTGAACATTATTATCTTTCCAAGTTGTGGTCTTTGGATGAATGGGAGGAAACACCTAGGGTTACGAATAATACCGCCTATTTGGGGTGAGGATTTATGACGTCATTCGCCCAAACTGGGCGAAATCAGCCCATTTCGGCGAAATCCGGTCAATTTCAACATTTCCCCGACCTGGTGGAGTGTAGTTTACAGTAGGCCTATATTATGATGACTGATTTAATCTGACTTTCATTTAAACCTCACATAAATCTTAAATACATATACCAAATACATACAATATATTATATATTTTCCATGTGTCTTTTCTTCTTGCGAATTAGCATGACTGCCCGGTTGTTGGACAGGCCCTACTATTGGACACCTAGACCCAGCGGGGCTATTTTCTGGGAATCTTACATGACAACTGCAATACAAATTTAATTTTACAGTTGAGTTACAAAGACATGCTAATAAATTTCTGTTTACTCACGGAATTTGTGCACGTTTAGCCCTCGTGCGGGTCGGAAATAGTGTCACAAATTTGGGTAAAAAAATGTGTCAGAAAATTTCCTCCAGTTTCTCAGTTTCATTCCTGATTGCAGGTTTGATTAAATTCAACGAAATTTAACTGAATATGCTCCCACAAATATAGAAAATCTTCATTCTGAATCTCAGTGTGCAACGCGACAGGCGTTTGGCAGACGATGTATATTTCTAACTGCCACTCGGTCTAAAAATAGAAGAATAGCGGGAGCAGCCAGTTTACGATAGCACGACACATGTGGCTCACACTGGCAATAGCATTGATTGACAGCCAAGGATAATGGACACTCCCAAAAACTGCAAAATTTGGGACCAGGTTCAATCATCGACGCTATTCCAAAACTCATTTGTGGGCTACAGTGCGGATTCATGTTTAAATATTCTTGGAGGTTTACTAAAGACTGTGGGACAAACAATTTGACAGTAAGTGGATTAGTTTCAAATAAATCCATCACTGAAGAAGTGTCCAATAACTGGGCGCAAACTTGCATTTTCATACCGTGGATGGTCCCTGCGTTTCAACTATTCCCAGTCTCTCCCCGTATTTTTTCTTCAATATTTTTTTATGACGATTTATCACTAAAGATGTAGCCCTTTGTCCAGTGTTACATTCTCGGCCATACGTGGTCGCATGGCTGACCTGCTGACTCTTATTCATAAAAAGTGTCCAATAACCGGGCAGTCATGCTAATTAATTTGTTGTTGTTGGTTGTTGTTCTTGTTCAATCAGCTGCTGCCTGCCCGACGGCATAACAGGGTTTACATTTTGTTTCCTTTTTCTTTCGTTTTGCTTCGCAGTTTCATGCACGAAACTAACTTAGAAATATGTGTTCTACATGCAGTACAAAAACATATACAGTAAGCAGAAAACAAAATAAGTTTTTCCCGGGCAAAAACAATTCATAAACTCGCCACTACAGCACCGCGGTAACGGGGTTTTGCAAAACGTAGAACGCGATACAGGTCGAAACGGACTGTTTATTAAACTGTTTATTTGCGAGAGCCGTGCAATTTATGTAGTATTGAGAACAAACTGCCACAAATTATATATTCTCTTGTTGCTAAGTATAATTAAATAAATCTGATTGTTTTCAGATAAATCTGACGAGGAAAACTCAACTGTTCAAGGTAACAAAATCCATTCAACCTCGCGGCCCCAGTGACAGTAATGCCACTCTCCCGTCGAGGTAAAGTTTTATCGAGTGTCAGGGGTTTTGCTGATCTTATCTTTCGGATAAAAGCAAGGGCGTAGACAAGTTGTGAAGTTTGGGGGGGCTTAGGGGGAGAGTCTGAGAGGGGGGTATCCCCCCTCGCAGCGTAGATTTTTTTTGGAAAATTGATGGTAAATTGGCGCTAACTGGGAGCATTTGAGCGGTAAAAAATTGTAAAAGTTGAACTTTTTTTTGCGAAAATATCCTATAACAGTGGCGATCACTACGTGATATAAAAGGTGAAATGATCATTCAATCCAGAGTTTGCACTATAATTCAAGTTATTTCTTAGACAATACTATGTTGCCTATATAGCAGGGGCGGTGCATTGATGCGTGGTTGACCGCATGAGTTCTGGTGTTCGTTCTGAAGTTGCCAAACTTATCAAAAATGTAAGCTTAGTGGTCCTTTCTCGGAATAGTATTATCCAAATTATCCATATTCATCAAATTTACACCAGCTAAATAGTGACTTTGTGTCTGGGTTAGATGTTTTACCTGTATTTCTAGGGTTTCTCCGTGAAAATTATTCGAGAGTTCGTATCTCTCGTTTGTGAATAAATAAATACTCAACAAATGACTGGGATCTCAATCAAAAAAAAGTTTATGGTGAAAAAGTTCTGAAAAAATCTTTTTAGCCAACGTGTTGACCTTTTTCATCCTAATGGGCGATATGTGATTGAATTGTAGCACATTATTCGTTTCTCGAAGAAAATCACACGGGGTCTTTGAGTCCGATATCGCCAAACTTTTGCGTTGTTCTCTGACCGATTGCAATTAGTCTAGCCCTTCTGGTAAGCATTGTTGATGATAATTTTACTTCCCCTGTAATATGCAACAATTGATAAAGATATGTCACAAGCTAAACATTTACTTCTCTGCTATGTTTGCTTTCTGTTTCATTCTTTCTTTCTTTCCTTTTTTCTCTCTTTTTTCTTTTTATTCTGTTCTTTTTTCTTTTTTTTGCCGGATGTCAATATTTGGGGGGGGGCTGAAGCCCCCCCAAGCCCCCCCCTTGTCTACGCCCTTGAAAAGCCCATGTTCTGAATGCCTTCATTGTACGAGATTCCCACCTATTTCGCCCCAAGGCAATCGGGTCCTCAGATGGAATGTGTGTACTTATCTATATATATGAAAATATCTAAATACAATCGTTTACACTGTCATCGCTTCATGCCCGCGTCTGTAATAAGTTTCGAAAACAGTCCATGTTTTCGAAACTTATTACAGCCGCCATAATTGGTTAATCTGATCTTGTCACGTGATATATCACATGATATGCCGGATGCCGTCGGAATGAGCACGTGTATTCTGTTCTAAATCTCACACAAGATATGAGATCGACCACCATCCCTTTCACGAACTTGCACACACATGCACTAGCGTTTATCTCTTTTAGCAAGAATTACGTCGAAATATGCGGCAATATAGTATTTTAACCCGTTATCTTTGTTTTCCGATGGAACATATTACCAGTGTCTTCTTCGTAGCCTTCGAACTCTGGGTTAAATTTCAAGGTCTCATTAAAAGGCAAGAAGATCTTGTCGGCGATGTCGAGGAGGCTGTCGTTGACCTCGGAGAGGTAGTCCAGACCGTTGAGACAGGCGGCATAACGGGCAAATCGAATGCTCATCTTGGCTCCGACGTTCGTGTAAATCGAATTGTTCACATACTCTGCGAACTCATCGGGTGGCATAACACCTGGAAGGAAAATATACGGTACATAAAATGAATCATTTCAGGGGGTGCATAGTTTTATGAACTTGCAATTTGTTATGTACCGGTATCCGATTAAGATCCATCTGTAACACTGATGGCGGTTAATGGATAATGTGGAAACGTTACTTCGATTACTATTTTATTGATCAAACATCAAACACATAGATATGGCATTTTCCAGAGTGAAAAATTATCGCCATAAGCAATGATATTTTCTTACTGAAAACGCTGCATCAATCTAGTTATGGAGTCCGATATTTGGTCCATTCTGACATTCCTTAAAATTAAAACTGGGCATCATTTTCGCCGTGAGGTAAAAAGCAAGGTCTGAAGGAAATGACGTACGTAACGTCTATAGCTTCTCCTTTGATGACAATGTGCAATCTCTCGGCTCGAAAAAGTAACGACTCTGCAGTAGGTAGAAAACGAAAGTTCCAGGAGAGTTTGACCTAGACGAGAGTTATCTCTCAGATGGTTAATGACAGTGTAACAGATGAACGGTCTCCCCCGGAGGATGTACGCGAGTTAATCGACATTTCCGACAAGAGCATAGGGTTCAATCCCGACGATGTTAGGAATCCAATATGTTTTCAAAACAATAGTTTGATATCTTCAAACAAAGGCATTTTTCATTTATATTCAGGAATCATCGCTGTCCCCACTCCGTTTCCTGAATAAGACCATTAGTATGAGATTGACCGTGCAGTGACGTCGTGGCACCTGATGTCATCAAAAGGGAAACGGCGGGAGTGGCAGGGATCATATTATCTCAAATGGTTAAGTAGTATATCATTGCTAGTTATATTTTTGGCGAGGTAACATTAAATTCTCTGCGTATACCATGCTCAATATGATATAAGCGATAGACATGTAAAGCAATCAGTTCAGGTTCAGGTTACCAATTCCAGGGTCACTAGTCCACCATCCTATCATTGACTTCATAATACAAGTAGGATGCCCAATCTATCGGAGATGTGGTCTGAACGGAATAAGATCGAGGAGCCACATCTACATGTATGATAAGCTGAGAAGCGATACATGGTAACCCATCTTCGAGCATATGGTTCTGGGAGAAACTACTGAGTTTCTAAAAGGTAAACCCGTAAATCGTAGACGAGGGATATTTCAATTCCAGGGTCAGAAATGTAACAATTGATTATCGTATATGTCAGAGGTCATATAGCATTCGCACGACTTTCGCACCAGTTACTAACGCCCTCTCTTCACGATATGGTCATTTACTCATCGAATTTTTACCTAACATGAACGGTTGAATAAAAATGTACTCGACAGTATTACAGTGCCAAGTCTTAAACCTGTTGTGACTGAAAAAGTTGTCGGAGTTGTCGGAGACAGACTATATACGACGTCGACTTGGTTCAGAAGATGAAAGTGACCTCATGTTTCATCGAAGTAGGAATGGAATGGAACGACATAAAAATACAATTGTCTTCTAATGAAGAAAATGGTTATGAAGAAAACATCCACCCTAAGAAGACAGTTCAACCTGATAATACCCATGTATCAATTACAATGTATGAAACACAGAGGAATATAGTGAAGGTATATTTGTATCAAGGCTAAATTGGAGCGATATGCAAGAGGTTGAAAAAACTGACGACGTCTGGCGACTAAAGAGCAACCATATGACTCTACAGGCAAGCTTCCCTCAGCACCTGACATTCAGACCCGAGAATACGGTGGATGGACGTAGTCTTCGTATCTCAGCCGCGCTTTTATTGCAGATGTTCATGTGGAGACTATGAATTATCCACATACCCTCCTTGTATTAAGGTATCCCTCCCATACCTCTACGTATCGCTGTTCGTGATATATCATCAGTCACCTAATTCTACACATAAGTCGAAGAGATTTAACACTTGGGATGAGGTTGTCGTCCTGTGAAGCACATATCTCGTCTATAAAGTCTCATTATCTATCTGAGGGAGAACTCTCATCGGGAATGATGATTTATCATATATTGGAAAACTATCGTCTAGGTTAAACTCTATTTAGACCTCTGAGGCAGAACTCTCGTTTTTTCTTACTGTCTGCGAATGTGAAGAAGCACTGCACATCTCCAATGAAGAATAACAAATAAGTCACCCATACAGATTATGTAAATAAAGGAGTCGGATCCGACAATCAGTATTAAATCGTCGTGAAAAGGGAATTTCCTAGTCAATAATCGGAATAATCTTTTCGTACATCAATTCCAAATATGCATTTACAACGATGACAACAGCATGGTGTTCTTTACATAAAATCATTATCGCTGATCAGTATTCGTTAACGTCCAATTACTTTTAAAGGTATAATGTATCCCCGTCACGCCCCTAGTCCCGGGATATCTATGTCAAAATTGTAATCGTCTCTATCATCATATGATCTACGGATCGACTTGAGAGTAAGCATTTTTCATTTTTGTAAAGACACAGGTCCAAATATGATGTTCTATCTGGACTATAAATAGTTTTTTTCGAGTCCAATTAATGAAGGGGTATATTTATCTTTCGCAACGTCGCTAATATAGGGATTATCCAGTGATAAGGGATCGTCTCTAGCATTTGATAATACGGTAGGAAATTTGGTCAAGCAATATGGTGTATACGTGGATAGAAAAAAAAGTGATGTTACCGTTTATTTCATAAGCTTTCTTCTCCTCGTTCCATGTTGGTCTGCTTGCCCAGAAAATCCCCATATCTCGGATAAATTCATATCCCTTAGACGTTTTCAGCCAATCAACGTCTTGTGTGGCTGTTAGGTATTGGCGCGCAGCCAATGCGATGTCCCCAGTAATGTGTTGTTGGTTCTCACGGCATGGAACACAGATATCTGGGGTTACCTCAATACCAGAGAAAGCGCTTTCCCAAGGGTAGCGTAACCCTTGGTAGCCTCCATTCTTGGCCCTCCTATATGCAAAATCCATACCGTGAATACGATAGGACAACATCTCTTTGGCCAATTCAGGATGGAACATAAGAATTGTGGGATACATCCAAGTCTCCATATCCCAGAACACGTGACCTTGGTAATCTGTCCAGTTGGCACCGTTCGCCAAACCTCCAGGACTCAGGCCGTAAAACTGGTTCGGCGTAATGAAAGCGTCCGTCGAAGGAAGAAAACTCAGTAAGTAATAAAAGGACCCGTATATGAGTTTCTGAAGCTTGAGATTTCCAACCACCTCGATTTTACCACGGCTCCATTTCGACTTCCAAACATCGAGATGGCTTTGATAAATGTAATTCGGGAAACTGTTCATCAAATGTAAACCGTTCTCAAATGCCATCTTGGCAACTGTGTAATTTTGGTCAATGGCGGTGAAGAAGAACCAGCGACCTTTTCGTACACCACTGTCTAATGTAATGTTTGCGGGCAATTTTGTGGAGAATAAATGGATTTGCTGCAATTCTCCCTGAAATAGTTCCCCGGTTGTTTCGTCAGTCCAGTGAACCTCGGCCTCCAGGGTTGTTCCGTTCTGTGAGTATGATGGCCTGAGAGAGTAGCAATAGATGAAGACAAATGTACAACTTGTCATGCTTTTATATTTACTTTAAGTTATATCAAGAAATTTTCAAGATTAATCATTGTTCAATATGGACATATTTGAAATACAGAACGTCAACGCCATTCATCTGACCATTTACATTTAACCCAGAAACTCTGGCGGTGATAGGTGAAAATAGGTAAGGGGGCTTGGCATTCAGCAACAACAACCTAAAAAAATAGACTTTAGCCGATGTTTTCGGGCTACATTTACATTGTGCCAAGAAGAGCTGTGGAGATACGGTCTCGATGTACCCCCAAAGTATGAGGAAATATAATAGTTCTAGTACTGTCTATAAAATTAATGTATATATTTATGTCAGATTCCTAAAATTCTTAGTATAACTTTTTTGGTTTTCTCTTCAAAATCAATAGTTATTTTATAACAGAAATTCCGAGTGTTTTAATTCAGAGTGTTAGCCCCAAAATACAATATAACGGTCCTATTAGGATGATGTAGGCCCGTACCCATGAGTACTACTGGGATTAACAATGGATAATGGTGCCACTGAGTGCAGAACAGATTGTCCGTACATTGTTTATGTATTGTTTGAACACGATAAAGTATGCGAAGTATTGTTGACTCACTGCTTTTTCTGATCACCTTTCATTCTCGATTTTGAGGCTATAAACTCATAGCGAGATCTATTGCCAGTTAACCTACCATACATCATTCGGGAAAGCCATCTTCTCTGTAAAGTCGATATCAATACTCGCATTCCCTGATTGGTTTTCCAGCTTGAACAGCAACTGGTCATCCCCGAATAAGCGTTCTGCCGTAATCTCCGTCACCAACAAGCGCGTGTAATGTTGATGGGCGTACGTCCTTTGGATGATCTTGACTCCCATAGAAACCATTTCAATGGTTTCCTCAAACAGGGCTGTAGTAGAATTGGCGGAAAGAGAAAAAACTACAACGTCCGCTTATATAACATAGGATTAGATTGTCCAGCTTGAGAGTGGACTTCCGGAGATTCCAGACGAATTGTGAAATATATGTATCTTTTATCATATTGTTGCAAGAGGTAGTCTAGATCCTTAACATTAATAAATCTAATATGGATTTCATCTGTAGTATTTTTGCATAATCCGTAATTTTGCATGACTTATCCAAACCCCGTATAATTATATATGAGATTAGGTAGGAATTCTACGAGAATATATATATATTTTTTACACAAAAAAAACTTTCCGTATATTGGTAGGGATATAACATACCTCGAGAAACATCCAAGGCAAACGTTCTCGTGACAAGGCAGTTCCCTCCATGTGGGAATGTTATCCTGATAGCCTGAGTGGAAGGTATCCTAGCTCTGTGACTGTAACCTGCATGTCGACAATAAGCCATTTCAATGTCGTGCCAACAATGGCGTCCATTTTCACATTTTTAAAATATGTGGTGCAGAAATAATACATGAACTACATTTGGATGCATGTATCATACATCAATTATGCACAAAAACAAAACTTTCAGTCCTCTGTCAAAAAAGTTCAGTTGGCATAAACAAACACTTAAAAAATTAAGCTAGTAAGATGCGAGTCATATCTGAAAAAAATGAGACAGTTATTCTTGAGGAGATAGAAGAGTTGAAGACATACAATTCCGAAATGGAAACACTTGTTATGTGTCCATATGGCAAGTAACTATTAGTATGAGTTGCAGGAATATTCCAGGGTTGATATCGCAAAAGTATTGTCTCGGAATGTTGCGGATATATTAGCTCTATGCCTGCTAGATCTATATAGAGAGTGAGTGATTGCATTCTCCAACTTGGAGAAACTCGTAATGAATGCACGTGATCGTATAGCATTATCGAACATTACTTAGTATGTATTTGTATCTCACATGCTCACCCATTTCTATGTTGTACAGTCCATTGATGTAAATCGTGTCACTGTAGACGATTGTCGCTAGATGTCCATTTCCAACTGATGCCATATATCGACTGTCCATCTCATCCGTCTCATTTTGTTTCGGAAGACTGAAAATTACATACAGAAATTTGGAAGGTATCGGTGTTATGATATTGTACTCTGGTTCTCCGATAAAGCATCGGTATTTGTAAAAATCCCATGTCTGTGGGAATGTTTCGGACAATGATATCGTTCTGCGCTTATGTTTTATTACATTTTGACATATAACGTGTACACAGTATGTTACATGGTAAACACTTGATCAGTGACCAGACTATGAAATATTATGTTCTCGAGTACTCTGACAGTTGGGACAAAGGTATATCGTTTGTTCTGTTTGCTACAAATGACATGCCAAACGACTCAACATGCTTTAGTCCATTTGAATGAGTCTATGAACATGAGATCAGAGGTCATTTGAAGTTGATAACATTTCTTATTGACGTTGATGAGACTATAGCCTCTGGGATTATATGTCTACCTTCAGGGAAAGACTCTCGAGGGCATGCGAGATAGGAAAAGATCATCTTAAGTCTTCTCAAAAGGTAATGAAAAAAAAAAAATGAAAAAACGATTTGACATCAACGCCAAGTCCCGTGACATTAGTCCTGGAGAAAAGGTATTGGTCTTATTACCCTTGCAATGTGAGACACTGATAGCTAAATTTAATGCGTCTTATCGCACAGAAAAGAAATTTTCCCAAGTCAACTATGCAGTTAATAGGCCTACTCTAGATCTGTGAGGTGAGTATTGTAGATTGTCAGGTAGAGAGTGACTCAAACATTAGTGAAAAACTTGACAATACATGTTCACATGGAACATTTGGCAGCACAATTTCCAGACTCAGAGGATCTAGAGAACATTAACAGTATATTGGATCATTTGTCTGAACAGCAGAGAGCAGAAAATAAGGATTTGTTCCTTCAGTACAACTCATTATGTTCTGACAAACCAGGTTGTACCAGTCTTGCTGTTCATGATATGGTTGTAGATGAGGCTCAGTCTGTTAAACAACACCAATACCTTCAGAAGGTATTTTAAGAAAATAAATGACAAAAAATATAACACCAATACAGACTTAATCCGGAAAAGTTGACTCAACTACTAGAAGAGAGGTTGACTGCATTCTAGAGCCAATGATATTATAGAGTCAAACCAGAGTAGCTTGATCTCACCAATTGTATTAATAGAGCCGTTCAGGCCGCCCCTGTGACCAAGATAGATTTGCTAAAAGGCTAGTGACAGGTACCTTTGTCTGACAAAGGCTAAATAAATATATGTATACATATTGTATATAAAGATAACA
This sequence comes from Hanleya hanleyi, assembly GCA_036873755.1. Taxonomy (NCBI): domain Eukaryota; kingdom Metazoa; phylum Mollusca; class Polyplacophora; order Lepidopleurida; family Hanleyidae; genus Hanleya; species Hanleya hanleyi. Next base: position 29,477 of record JAVTVY010000555.1, read on the forward strand.
CCGGATGGTTTATACCAGTGCAAGGTCATACCTTTTGGGATGAGAAATGCTCCTGATGCTTAATTAATCAAATCGTAACCGGACTGAAGCATTGTGTTGCATATATTGATGATGTATTTGTGTATGGTGACCCCTGAGATGACCATTTGAAACATTTTAGGCAACTATTTGACAGAATTGCAAAATTGTAGACTTCCCTGTTCCCCGTTCTAAAAGAGAGTTACTCAGATTTCTGAGAATGAGTGGTTTCCAAAGGGAGTTTGTGGAAAGTTTCAGTGACCCTGTAACCCTCCGACAGTCTGCCTTTCAAATAAACCAAAGCCATTCTGAGTATGAACCCGTGTAAGCAGCTCCAAACATTTATAAATCATTCAAGGTATAGCAATAGATGATATCGGCGTAGGGGTAGAAGCTGTATCGGTTTTGCAACATTTTGAAGTGTTCTTGAAGAATTTTAAGATGATCAATGAACGACTGTTTCACTGAAGTCTGACGTTACAGCCATATAACATTGTACCAGTTGCTGGTAATAATTTAATTGTATTGTTAAGAGTATAATTGTAATTCATTTACTGTAAATTACCTTCACTAATCACCTTACAGAAATTGGAACTGAATGTCGATCGCCGCTGAATTGGTTTAGTCAGATTTTGTCGGAAGCGGAATCAGATTACAAGACTGATTTGTGGTGTGTGAAACGTGTGGATTTCACGAGGAATGAACAAAAGGGCTGGACAAGGGAAAAAAGAACTCGAGTACAACTACTGGAGGAAGAAAGCGGACTGAATTAGGCTCTTAACGGACTGTGCACATCTAACATCATTGAAACCGCTTGCTACACTCTTTTACGGTATTCTAATGCATAATGCTTGTGAAATATTGTATCACATTTTGTGTGTTCATTCTATGGTTGATTAATTATAAAAAAAAATCTTTAGCGGAACCATCAGGTGTTTTGATTGGCCACGGGCTGCAGATTTATCAAACTTTTTTCGGTTCTGTTTGCGAGCAATCTCTTATATATTCCTGGGTGCATAGAACCGGTGAAAGATATACAAGTTTTAAATGTTTAATTTAATAGCAAGATGTGATAACCCTCAAGCCTAATCCGTGTTCAAGAGTTTCAGCTTAATGTACTCGACTCAAGCTTTGAATTTGCTCGAATTTCCTATAGACCTTCTCCACTACGACGGACGATGACTGATAGATGACGTGGATAAAAATTGAATAGGGAACGTTTTACAACTCTATTTTCATCAGTTTCAAGGATATACGACGGCTGTCGCTTTGGTGACTTCATTAATATCTTTTTCTAACGTATCCATCAGCGAAATCGTATGCCTCTAGTTCCCACCTTTCACGAGATATCGACTCTTTTAAATGTTGGTTATTTGTTGGCATAAAGTAGTTAGTTAATCCGAATTATATCCTCAATCACCAGCATAACATGTCCTCACTCACCAATATATCCTAGCTCAGCGATATATCCTCATTAACCAATATACTGGAGAAAATTGAAGAAAATAATTTAATAGAACCGTTTAGAGAAATATACCCAGATAAGAGGCGATATACATGGAGGAGGAAAAACCCTCTAAAACAGGCCAGGTTAGATTTTTTTTTAGTAACAGAAAGTGTACTGCCGAGTTTAAGAAATGTTTTGATAGAATCCAGCTATCGTTCTGACCATTCTATGGTGATTTTGGATCTCCAACTTAGTGAATTTAAAAGAGGTAAGGGGTTGTGGAAGATAAACAACTCTCTGCTATATGATATCGAGTATATAAATTGTATTAATCAGAAGATAAAAGAAGTGAGAGAGCAATATGCTATCCCTATCTATAGTCCTGACAATATAGACAATATCCACGATAACGAGATAGAATTTACTATAGACGATCAGCTATTTTTAGAAACGCTATTGATGGAGCTTAGGGGAAAACAATATCTTTTGCTAGTTTCAAAGAAAAAAGAGAGAGGGAAAAGATTCAAAGCCTAATGGGAGAGATTTCGGAATTAGAATTGTTTTTAGAACAAGATAAACAGGAAATGCTAGAAAGAAAGAAAAATTACCTAGAAGATATAAGACGTGAACAAATGAAGGGTAACATTATTAGATCAAGAGCAAAATGGATCGAGGAGGGAGAAAAACCAACAAATTATTTTTTGGGATTAGAGACCCGCAATTTTACAGATAAAATTATACCTAGATTAGAAACGGATCAGGGTGATTATATCACTGACCAAACTAATATTTTAAAAGAAGCTGAAAGTTTTAATAAGAATTTATATTCTGAGGATACAAATGTTGACATTTCAAACGTAGAACTAAATAATTTGGAAATACCTGAACTGTCTGATGCCGATTCATTTAAATTAGAAGGTACCATCTCTCATTCTGAAGCAGGGATTACTCTTCGAAATATGAAAAGCAACAAGAGTCCTGGGTCTGATGGATTTTCTTCGGAATTCTTTAAAGTATTTTGGAAACAATTGGGCTATTTTGTTGTCCGGTCACTAAATTTTGGTTTGGTAAAGGGGGAACTTTCAAATACACAAAAGCAAGGAATAATAACATGTATACCAAAGGGTGATAAACCGCGTCATTTTATGAAGAATTGGAGACCTATTTCATTGCTAAATACCGTATATAAAATTGGATCTGGGAGCATTGCAAATAGAATAAAACCTGTACTTCAAAACATAATAATTCCCTTATATGTGTTGTAATTATCTCCGGGAGATATCTAGGGGAAAATACAAGATTAGTATACGACGTTTTACAATATACAGAGGAACATCAGATCCCAGGACTTCTGTTGCTTATCGACTTCGAAAAGGCTTTTGATTCGATATCCTGGAAATTTCTAAATAAAGTATTAAATCTATTTAAATTTGGTCCGTCAATTCAGAAGTGGGTACAGGTATTCTATAAAAATATAAAATCAGAAGTTAATCAAGGAGGAAATCTTTCTGCATTTTTTTATATATCTAGGGGCTGTAGACAGGGAGATCCGCTCTCTCCATACCTTTTTATTCTATGTGCTGAAATCCTAGCTATTAAAATTAGGGGTAATAAGGATATAAAGGGAATATACATTGGCGACGTGGAATTAAAAATATCACAATTTGCAGATGATACGTCACTTCTCCTAGATGGACCAGAGAACTCTTTAAAAGCAGCACTAGAAGAGATAGATCAATTTGGGAAAATTTCAGGATTGAAAATTAACTTCTCCAAAACACAAGTCATATGGATAGGAAAAATGAAATATAGTGAAACGGAAATGTGCCATCAATGGAATCTACAATGGGGTAAAGAGCGATTTTTATTGTTAGGAATCGATTTTGACATAAACTTAGCGAATATATGCAAACAAAATTTTGAAAAGAGACTTATTTCTGTGCAGGCTCTGATCAAACAATGGAGTAGAAGAAACCTAACACCCATCGGGAGAATAACAGTGTTGAAAGCCTTGATCATCCCTCAGCTTAACCACTTGTTTCTAGCTCTACCAAACCCATCAGAAAACTTTATTAAAAAAATGAATACTATATTTTTTGAGTTTATTTGGAAAAGTCCTATTGGTAAAGTTAAAAGAGATGTGGTAACACGTGATTATGAAGAAGGGGGATTGAAGATGATTAACATTAGAGTCTTTGTAGATGCACTAAAATCCACATGGATTAGAAGAATTTTGAGCCAATATTCCAAGTGGAAATCTGTTCTTTACTGGACTGTTCCAGAGGATTCGATAATTAATTTTGGAGAAGCATTTTTGATGCAAAATATCAACCAATTAAAAAATGCGTTCTGGAAAGATGTTTTTCTTTCATGGATCAATATTTCAAATAGCAGAAAAGCTAATAATTGGGAGGAGTTTTTAGCCAGCCCCTTGTGGTACAATACCAACATTAAAATCGACAATAAGCCGTTCTATTATAAAACGTGGTATCAGAGAGGTGTATGAGTAGTTAATGATTTATTTGACACAACAGGGAGGCTCCTATCGTATAGGAACTTTAAAGAAAAATTCAAGATAAACGTACATTTTTTACAATTCTATAATGTTATGTCAGCTGTTAAAAAAATTGCGGATAAAGTTGGCGGAGTTAAGTCATTTATCGTGTTGATCCACTGATAAGCTTGGCATAATGCAGAAGCAAAGTAACTCCGAATAAACTTAATAAACGCATGGTGACAGTCTCAATATTTCGACAAAATTTTATTTGTCATCTTCAGGATGTGATCTAACAGCAGTTACAGGCTCTTATATACAAAACGACTAACAAAGACTGAAATGGTTCGATACACAAAATTAGAGGGCAATAGCCAATCAGATAATATGTGAACATAACAATTAAGGTAAACATGAGTGGCAAATAGACATGACAAGGAATACACACACTAAATAGGCCTGACAATACACAATCGAAATGGCAATAATTTGATAAGGATAATAGATACGGGTGGTGATTTATTGAGGTGTGTGAATGTGTATAGAGTGGCAGCAGAAATGTCAATCAGGGAAATAAACACAAGTGAAACAGAGATTAGAAAAATGTATTAAGTTGATTAGAGAAACGTAACAAAGGTACCTAAGATTGAAATCGGAAATAAGATATAGAGAATTGGATAGTTACAGAACGGGAAATGCTGAACTATATGGGCGAACTATATTAGGCTATTAATTAACAAGACAGGAAATACACACACCACAGAAATGCTGGATAGTTGTATTATCTTATCTAAACAGTGATTGATGGAATAAAATATATAAAAAATATAAAAATTGAAATTGGAAACAAAATACCAAAATAATAAACAGTAGTCTACCTGAATAACTGTAGCTCTTTCGAAGCTTTTACACCACTGTTAAGTTTAGGATTTGAGCGCCGAATAGCTAGAGCTTCCTTAAATAACAAGACATTCCAGTGATCCGCGGAGTCGATAACTTTAGTGTTAGACAATAAGACTGAGGACAATGGGCAATATGGAATACCTTCTAATCTATTAGGTAAATCAAGTAGGTCTTTAATATGTTGGAAGTGCTCACAACTGAACAAATGAGAATGGATTTCGCTGTTGCCTTTACTATGTTCCTTTAGTCGTGTTTCAAGACAACGCTCAGTTTTTCCGATGTAACTAGAATTACAACCAGGACAGGTAAATTGGTACACAATATCACGTCTAAATTCATGCGGAGTCTTGTCTTTAATGTTGATAATTGCACTGACTTTAGTGGTTCTCCAATGGGTATCGATGTGTACCTATAGGGCCGACCCTCGCCAACATCATCATGACTCAACTAGAAAAGACAGTGGTGGATAAACTGGTCCAAGATGGAACGGTTAAATTCTACTGCAGATATGTGGACGACACACTTGTTCTAGCCAAACCTGCTGATTTCAACTCAATCTTGACGGCACTGAACACTTTCAACCCACAGCTCAAGTTTACCCACGAGACATTTGACGCTTATACTGATGTACATTTCCTCGATATCAAAATCTGCAATGGAATGACAACCTCAATATACCGAAAATCCACTTGTACCGGCCAGTATGTTCATTTCGACAGCTTTCAACCTTGGACTACAAAAACTGCTTGGATACCCCAAAGCTACAGTTGAAAAACTTGTCAAAAAGTTCACCACCCGTTTGGCTTGTGCACCTCGAGATAAACCTAAAGACGACATACCTAAAATCTGGCTTAAATTCCCTTACGTTGGTCCTCAGGGAGAACGAATAGTCAAACGATATTTAAGCAAAATTCGCAGACTTCTCACAAAGCCAGTGAAGATCATTGTTCATTGGAGAACCACTAAAGTCAGTGCAATT